>JAWZSL010000109.1:45245-87917 GCA_034769285.1 Lutjanus argentimaculatus | reverse complement strand
GGCTGCAGCCCAGCCCGGAACAGGAGATAGCTGTGCCCAACCAGGACAGGAGATGGTGGCAGTGACCCAGCCGAACAGGAGATGGCTGCGGCGACCCCACCGGGGCAGGCAATGGTGGTGGCGGCCCCACCAGACCAGGAAATGGTGGCGGCGGCCCCACCGGAAGGGGGGAAATGAAGGCTGGAAAGCCTGTAGGTTGATGGCTAGCCAACTCAGGTGCCGGAGCGGGGAGAAGGCTAGAAGGCTGAGCAGGTGGCTGGTGGCTTAAAGAGTCCTTGGAAAGCTCAAAATCAGGGCTGCTTGGAGAATCAATAGTTGTCAAGTTCTTTTTTAAAAGTCCCTGTGTAATTTCCCAACTTGAAAGGATGAGACCTCAGCTCAGAGTAGACTGGAATTCACTCAAATGAGGAAACAGTTTTCCTTTTTTCTTTCTTCTTTTATTTTGAAGATTCAGTAGGTCAACATGTTCATTTTATTCAGTCATTTAGCCATTTAGCTCTTTTAATCCAGTTAGGTGAAAACCTTTAACAGATAAAAGGACACAAAAAGAAAAATGTTAAATATTGCACATGATGTGTTACTGCAAATAAACATGTAATATTAAATAAGTGCAAACAAGTGCAACCAAGTGTAAACAATAAATAAAATGAATAAACACCTTTATAAATATTTAAACCCATGAAAGTGCCTTATTTCCTGAAATTATATTAAATGCATATAAAGTAAACTTCAGTGCTTCACAACAATTGTATGATTTTTTCTGCATTTTACCATTTCATGTTTTTAACAGTTATTGTATTTTAACACTTGTAAATACTTTTAGAACAGACTTATTTATAATATTTCTCAAATTAATCAAACTGAATTATACAATGCTTTAAATTATACAGGCATGTGGTTTTACCAATGCAACAGTCTTTAAATTATGCAATGTTTTAAATGCATAAGCTTTTTAAATTGTGCAAAGTTTTTTAAATATGAAAAAACTTTTAATATGAAATGTTTTTTAAACATGCAATGGTTTTACTGTGAAATGTTTTTAAATACCCAATCATGAATTACAATCAACCATGGAAGACAATACAATTACCTTTTAGTAGTTTAAACCTTTTGAATCTATCAATTTGTAATCAAACATGAAGCACTTTAAATGCATTTAATCTCACCCTTTTAACTACAGATAACATATTATTAACTTTCAAACATTTCAAAAGGTAAGTAAACTAGCCACATGACACGTGTTGCCGAGCGACCGACCCCGCAGCTAGGCTAATAACTGCCGACACTGGCACTGAGTAACAAAACAGTCCATGACTTTAAGTCCTGCTGCTTACCGGCTGCCTCTCTGCTTTTGCTGCTGTCTCCAGTTGCACAGGATCAGTGTGGATTCAAACAGGCCACCACTTGCTTGTCCCTTTGGTGGCGTCTCAATGGCACTGTTGCTCCTTCCTTCTGCGCTGAGGCTGTGTGCCGCTTTTATGGGACCAGGCTGCACACGGGTGATTGCGCAGTTGTTCCTCCTCGGATGTTACATTGCTGCAGCTTATTTACTTTCCTTTATTTGTCCGTTCATTCCTTTTAATTGGTGTTTTATTTTCCTAGTTTGACTTGACACCTCCCACTCGATCTTCCCATGGAACCGCTGGGGAGATCGCTGGCTTCAAAGGCAAACTTGGTGGTCAATTAAGCTTTCTTACCGACTTGATCATCCAGTTGTTCCTCTGCAGGTAACAAGATGACGAGCCGCCTGACGTCCCTGTGAAGGATGGTGGCTTGGATTTTCTCCTTCTTTACTGGATGGCTTGGCTTTCCCTTCAGAGGTTTTGTTACAGGGATGCAGTAGCTTGGGAAGATCCTGATGTTCACATACCTCACAATGCCTTTCCTGTCGGGATTGGTGCTGACGACTCTGCCGAGCTTGAACTGCCCTCTTAGTGCATTTTGGTCACAAAGTCAGACAACATCCCCTACAGCAACGTTTCTTTGTGCAGTGTGCCACTTGCTTCTGATAAGCAGGTTTGGACCAGCGAGTTGGCTCCAGCTCCTCCAGAACTTTGTCACCTCTGCCTGCATTGCTTGGAGTCTCCTGTAGGGGTAGCTGGAAAAGTCGAATGTTCTGACATCCCCACTCTGAGACACTCGACCAAGGAGAAGAGTATTGGGTGTGACATACTGGATACAGTCCTCCCGGCTCTGTACCCTGGCATCAATTGGGCGCTCATTTGCAAGGTTGGCTGCTAGGTGAAGAGCTGTTTGGAACTCACTGTAGCTGAGTGAAGACTCCTTCCCAAGGCTTTGGAGTGCTTTCTTTACAATGCATACAGCAGCTTCTGCAGCACCATTCCTGTGTGGAGAATCAGCAGGATGAATTTTCCACATCCACTCTGTTCCATTTTTTGCAGCGGTCTCCTCCAGGTCTGCTTTGTTTTGGCTGTCCAAGAATTTGTACACTACTACTGTGAACCTTTGATAGGTCATCAGGAAACCTTCTGTTGACAGAGCGTTTACTAGTTCGGTGTGGATGGCTCTGCTGGACACACAGCAGAAGACAACTCCCCAGACTTTGAGTGTCACTCTTTTCTTGATGTCATCTTTTACTTGGTAGGGTCCAAAAAGGTCAACAGATGTGAACTCGAATGGTGCAGCAGGCTGTGTTCTTTCTGGCGGCAAGTCACCCATTACTTGTTGACATTTCTTTGCTTTTGCCTTCCTGCAGACAATGCATCCAATCGACGACCTTTTGGGCAATTCTCCTCCCCTTTATGACCCATGCCTTCTTCCTCATTCTGAGCAAGGTTCCAGATACTCCGTCATGAGCCTCGTTGTGGACCTGCCGTGCTAACAGCATGGACACCCAGGCGTTGTAAGGTAGGATGGGGACGCTGACTTGATCCTCCTCGAAGGTTTGTACTCAGCCTCCACAAAGCAACAGCCCAGAATCTTGATCTTTGTAGACCACCAGCCTGTCTGTAGTGGTGCCTGGGAATGTTGTGCCCTGTTGTGCTGCATGGAAAATGTCTCTCAGGGCATCCTCTCTTTCTCTTACAGAAATGACTCCAGCTGATGCGACTGCCTCCCACTTTGGACTGCTCACGGCTTGATTTTGTCCCATGAACCTTTTTGCTGCTCTCCAGATCCATGCAACTGTCTTGACCAGTTGGGTTAGAACAGTGTTTCCCAACCCTGGTCCTCAGGGCACACTGCCCTGCATGTTTTAGATGTTTCCCTGCTCCAACACACCTGATTCAAAAGATCAGGGGCCTCATTTATCATTGTGGGTACACGTTTTTTTTACACGCTCTTTCGCCCGTTTTGTGCGTACGCACTTTTCTCCGCCAAGTTTGGGATCTATCAAGCCAAAACCTGTCGGGAAAAAGTGTGCACGTGTACACCCTTTTTGACCATGGCGTACACGCTTTTTGAAGGAGAGGAGGAATTGGCAGCGCAGCTGCTGAGTCAGAGAATTGCAGTCTGTAAGGGAGAGAGAGGAGCGCGGACAATCAGCCGATATATAAATAAATATATAAATATATATATATATATACACACACATTTATATATATATAAATATATAAATATATAAAGATATACATATATATGCGTGTGTGCGCCTGTGCGTAATGGAACAACATGGACACACACACACACACACACACACATTGCAGCTAGATTTGATACCGTGATAACGCAATCAAGCACACCTGTGTGGCGCAAGCATATAAATACAGCTCCGTTGCGCCTGTGCGTAATGGAACAACATGGATCCAGCGACACTGGCACTGTTGGACGACCTCGCACGTGCTGACTGTGGGAGAATCAGGAGAGAGCGGGTGTTCCGGACCAAGAAGATCTGCTGGCCCATGATGATGACTGGCTGATCAGCCGATTTAGACTCCCTAGAGCCGTGCTCTTGGAGCTATGTGCTGAACTGGGTCCAGCATTGGAAAGGAGCACCCGCCGCACTCACGCAATACCGGTACCAACACAGGTAGGTCCATGGACCACACAGAAACGTTAAATAATGAGGCCAATGGCAGCTCCCTTCAAATGAACAAAATGATGAACATGCTTCTTACATTTTGACATGCTGAACTGACCCAGATGATTTGGCACAGGTATTAACCACACTGGGTTTCCTGGCAACCGGGACCTACCAGCGGGAACTAGCAGACAGGTGTGTATGATTGAACATTGTTCACCCATGTGGCTGAAGCCCCTGCTGGGAATGATTTACACATACTTGCAACATCTTTCCTATAGGTCCGGGATATCACAGCCGTCACTGAGCGCCATAATGCCTGCAGTATGGGATGGCCTGATCAGGATGAATGACCGGTACATTCGGTTCCCTTACACGGTGGAGGAGCAGGCCGACACCAAAAGGCGATTTGCAGCAATGTCCGGTTTCCCCAATGTAATCGGAGCCATTGACTGCACTCACATCATGATTAGGGCACCATCGGTGAACGAATTTGTATATGTGAACCGCAAAAATGTGCATACCATCAACACCCAAATCATATGTGACGCCGACATGCTCATAACTAATGTAGTGCCACGGTGGCCTGGCTCTACACATGATTCATTCATCCTGACACACAGCAGTGTGGGGGCGAGACTGGAGGCAGGCGCTGCGCGTGACGGCTGGCTTCTTGGTGAGTTGCGTTATACTACACTCATTCATTGAAAGCTGCTGCTTATAATCATACATTCAAGGCTGATACTCACCCCATTGTTGTGACTTACAGGTGATAGTGGCTACTTCCTGAGGGAGTGGTTGCTAGTTCCCCTCCCGGACCCACAGGGCGGCCAGGAAACCAAGTATAACGAGGTCCATGCCCGTGCGCGCTGCGTCATTGAGCGTACGATCGGGCTTCTAAAAGGCCGTTGGCGCTGCCTGGATGCGTCGGGTGGTAGGCTCCTCTACCACCCACAGAAAGTCTGCAGAATTATCTGGGCCTGTGCCATCCTGCACAATGTGGCAGTGAGACGGGGGGTTGCGCTGCCGCCGGGCCTCCCTCCACCCCAGCATGTGGACCCGGACCCACAGCCCCCTCCCCGCCATGAGGGCTTTCAACGGGGACTAAGGGCACGAAATGCAGTGATGCAGCGATTGATTTAACATGCTGATTTGAATGAACGTTTTGTAGTTGTGGTGGTTCAAAAAAAACTCTTATAAACTTATTATTTAACCCACTGAGTGTCGACTTTTACTCACTACTCTTAACCGGCCAGCAGGGCCACAACTGCTTAGCTAAAACAGAACTTGTAATGTTGGGGAGTAACGACCCCCCCTCCCCAATAGCATTTGTTTCAGTAAGAACATTATTATATTTCAGTTCTCATACTTGTCAGAAATACATTCACATATCAAACACGACATTGTAATTGTTGTCCCTCTAACTGAAACAAATTACACATCTCCTGCATTGTGACAAAAGATTCAACAAGAAGAAGGTTCATTTCCTTTTATTTATTGCCTCAGTGAGTGTGGTTACTGCAGCCGTTAGGGCCACAATGGCATCAGTGATGCGCTCTTGGCCTGTGACGACCTGCTGCAGTGCTGCAGCGATGTTTCCCTGGTGGTGGTTCAACTGCTCCGCCACAGCACCGACTGCAGCCGCTGTGTCCCTCTGAGCATGCAGGGTCTCCCTCTGGGCCTCCAGCACCGCATCCGTCAGGACCCCCAACCGGTCGCCTCCTGCCCTGCTGGGGGCCGAGCTGGGGGCCGAGCTGGGGGCTGGAGCGCTTGGACCGGCGACTGCGGGGGGAATGACGCCGAGGTCAAGAACAACCAAGCCCCCCTCCTCGGTGTCATCCACCTCCGTGTCTGAGGAAATAAGTGTGTGTTAAATCCAGTGTTCGTGTCCTGTCTGAGCACATTCATTGTAATTAATTTAGCCTCACTGGACAGCCATAGTGGCGAATGAATGATTGAAACTGTGATTTACCGGGTTCGTTGGTTGTCTGGGTTTCCCTCACCATGTCCGAGTCCCCCTCCTCAACTGGCACCACACCCTCCACCGACTCGGTGCCGATGATGTCAGCGATTAGGACATCGACCGGGGTGAGGTCAGGGGTTGCCGGGCCCCCACCAGTGGCCGCCACACTTTGGCGGTGGGTGGTGAGGCGTTTTTTCGCTTCTCTCTGTAAAAATAGTGACAGTGTTGACATTTCAATACAGATTATGTTATGACAGAGTATGGCATATACAGATTGAAACTCACTTTCAAATCGGTCCACTTTTTCCGGACTTCACCCTCAGTCCTCGCCGTGGCACCAGCAGCGTTGACCGCCCGCGTTACCTCCTGCCACTCTGACGTTTTCCTCTTGTTGGTGAGGCCGGGGCTGTGGCTGATTGGATGAGATTGTTTAAATTTCCGGAGGAAATATTGTTTGGTCCAACGTGTTCATCTCTGTTGTGAGTCTCCACGTGTTCTTAGTTATGTTTTTTAACCTCGGCCTAAATAAACACAAGACGAAGTGATCATATAGAATTAGTGCACATACCTGCCGAAGAGGACTTTTTTTCTTGCCTGCACCTCACCAACGAGCACATTTATCTCGCTCTCTGAGAAGTTTCTTTTCTTTCGTTTGTTATCCATGCCGTCTTCCACTGACGTCACTCCACAAAGTCCCAAAGAGCACATGGCCAATTTATATGCACGTTCTGATTTGCATTGACCATATATGGTTGTGCCTGGGGGTGTAGAGGGTGGGATATGAGGCGTGTTCACATCCCACACTTTTCTTGGGTCCGGTGTGATTTATCAAGGGGAATAGCGTGCAGCTGTGCGTACGCGGAGTTTGATAGATCTGAAAACAGCGCAAATATTTTGGTCGTAACACGCTATTTGCCTTTTCGTCGTAGGTGAAAATTTAAGAGGACTTTTACACGCTGTTTGATAAATGAGGCCCCAGGTTGTAATCAGGCTTCTGCAGAGGCTTGATGACAAGCTGATCATTTGAATCAGGTGTGTTGGAGCAGGGAAATATCTAAAATATGCAGGGCAGTGTGCCCTGAGGACCAGGGTTGGGAAACACTGGGTTAGAACACTGAACCGCTTCACATCCACGAGACTTTGGATGGCTGGCCCTGCAGGTGGTCTCCTTTGCTCTGTTGGGATCTGTTCATGATCTTGTCCTGGTTCTCGCTTTAGCTCTTGTTTCTTTGCCTTGGCTCTTGCTCTGCAAGTTTCCTCTTAAGGTCCGAGATCACTGCCAAGCTTTGAGTTATAAATGGATTGTTCCAAATTTTGGACCTAGACAAAAAGGTTTTTTTCCATTAAAGAATATACAAAAAGTCTACATTTTAAGTCAGTACATCCTTCAATGGCCGAATGCAGTTCAAATTCCGAACCTGCCTTTTTCAGATCCTCCCTAAGAGACAAGTCTGCTTGGTCTATATATTAGCTATGTCGTTCTGTTACGATTAACGGGTTTTCAGGTTTGGACGCAAATGCAGACAGAGACAGAGCGGAGCAGTTTAGTGAAATTTAATAAGTAACAAAAAGATACAAAAAGCCAAACACAAAAAACTTACTGGGAAGGCAAAGGTGAATAAAAGGCAACCAAAAATCCAGGAAATGCAAAAATCAAAGTCCACGGAAGAGAAACCAAACAAATCCGTCCAGGAGCAAAAAACACAAGCAACAAGAAACACTGACAAAAGACGAGGATGAACCAGCAACTAAGGAGGAAAAGACAAAGGTTTAAATACACTAGGGGGAGGATAACAAGACACAGGTGAGGGCAGTCAAGAACAGGTGAAAATAATCAGTGATCAAAAAGAGCGGGAAAACAAACAAGGACAGGAAGTAAAAACAACAAAGACACACAAGGGAAAATGCGCCAAAATAAAACAGGAAGTGACAATTAAAAAACCCAAAACATGACAGTACCAAAAGATTTGCAAAACTCTTGTGAGATTTTCTCAGAGTTTCTGTTAAAATGATCATCCTTGCAAGATCTTGCATGGATCTGGGTTCTCGAGACAGTAAATGTACATTTTTGGATGGTGATATTATTATTATTCAGCTTTTACATAGTAGTTAGTTGTTTGTTGCATCAATAGCCAGAAGTAAATAATGCAAAAATAGAGAAAAAATGGATCACATCCACCACGTTTAATTTGATGAAGTACTGTGTAATTCAGAAAATGAAATTTGAAAAAAGTCAAGTGTTCAGACATTTAACATTTTCAGGAACAAAGTTCTTCATGTTAATATTCTTGATCCACTTCTGGCGAACACCCAGACAATCTATGCAGAGTGTGTGGTGTCACACAGGGGGACTCTTAATGAAGTAATGATGCATAAAAAGTGCACGTAAAAGTAGAAAATTGTACATTTCTTATAACAGCTCGCAATCAAGCATGTGCATACTGCAGGGAGTCACCACTGCTGCCATGGCGGCTTGTTTATTTTCAGTACTTCCCTCGGATTCATCTATAAGAGGTTTGTAGTTATATTGCCAATGCTCACTTCTTTTTAAGACGTTACATCACGTATATAATTATGTAACATTAAATTATGTAACGCATTGAGTCATGCAATTGACACATATCACATGCTCTCACTCCACACATGCCTGTTCTCTTGTTAACTGTTTGTCTTTGTTTCCTCTGATGTAACGCATTGATCATCATCTGTTTGAACCGAAAGCAAGCAACAACAAATCATTGCAATGCTCGTTGCAGAGGAGCAGCCAGTTATTATTACTATTGTGTAACAGAGCACAACAGGAAATCAGGAGCCCTTTATTCTTTCTCCATGACACCATGTGGCTTGTGTTGTTTTCACCTCCTGAGTCTGTGTGTGTGTCATCGAGGTCCTTGAGACACCGACTGTAACGGGAACAACCACAGAGGCATTTTTGAGAAGCAGGTGTTAATATGTCTACCTGAGGACAGATTTTGCAATGCCATAGTGTGACAAGATGCAGTCATGAAACCTGATAGGTGTGTAGTTGAGATCAAAATGAAGCCCAAGCGTCTAAGCAAGGGTGCCAGAAGTAGGGGGTATGAAGAAGGGAAGGGACCACTGGCACCTCCACTTTACACCCCTGGCACACTTTGTTTTAACTCATGTATCACTGCATCCCAGATTGCAGCTACAATGCTGGTCAACATTCATTCAGTATCATTCAGTAGCCTAATAAGTAGTCATCACTACATTATCATGAGTATCCAGTGCTCATGGGTCTCTGTCAGTGTGATAGCATCACAAATGTGCAATATGCAGTCACAAGACTTTGTTTTTTTTTTCCTGTTCTTTTGTACATAATGTTTTTTGCCAACTGTGAAAACTAATAAAAGGGAGAAAGAAAACAAAAGTGTGCATTGTACACATTTAAATTCCAAACTTTACAGGACAGACATAGGAAACGTAAACGTACGGCCACTTGGCACTTTACTTTTTTTCATATCTAGCCCCTCCAAAAAACTAATGGAATATTCTACTGAGCACAACTTTTGACAAGGAAACAATAAATGTTTCAATAGCTGAGATTGCTGCTTTACATTTTTGGTTCAGTTTAATCTAATATAATGACCTGTGACCTGTGCTCTGTATGGAGGCACTGTACAAACATCATGTTCAGACACAAGAATATTCTACACATTCTAAATAAATTACTTTCTCAGATATTCAGGCATGTTCATTTCAGAGTACCTCTGAACTGTGTGTGCTGTGTGTACGACAGCGACTCTGGAGAATTACCTTTAACTACAGCATGATGCTTAGAAGAACAGACCACAAAGCAACAACTAGTCTTTATACATTATGTCTGAGTATTTCCTTGCAGGGTATCTTACTTTCTTGCTCTGTTTCAATATGTTTACCCCACAACTCATGAAAATCTTTGAGGCACAGAAAAACAAGGCATACATGTTATGATCAGGAACAGATTTATTGAAAGCTCAAAATATGATTGGAGAAACATTTAAAACATCATTGATAGGTAAATTTAGCTGGCCTGCTTTACGTGCCACAGATTATACAATGGTGGTCATGTAAAAAAGTCACTTTGTGAAGTGATTAACAATGTTGATTTACTGGGCTTTTCTGACAAATCACATAAATACACAAACAGATTATTTTCTTTGTGGAGACAAACTCATGACTTTCGCCTAAAAACTGAACTTTTACCACAAATAAAACTTTGAATTCGATTTCTTATTTGTGTCAATTTGAAACCATACATCAGGGGATTGATAATTGGAGGAATAATGAGAAATTCCATCGCCATAAAATTCTGGACACTTTGTGATAATTCTTTTGAGCCGTATCGCATGTATAACAAATCAAAAAGCAAAGATCCTACAACAACGATTAAGGAGAATAAATGTGGTACACATGTCTGCATAAATTTTCTCCTGTTCTCTTTTGATGTTAGGCATTTTCTGATCATGTATATATAAGACCAAACAACAAAAATAACATGGCCAAAATAAAAAGTATAATTAAAAGCTGGAATAATAATTTTTGCTATGGAGGCAGTGCAAGCCAGATTTGAAATTAACCAGTTAACACAGTAGATCTTTGGTATGTGTGAGCCACACAGCCTCGATGTTGATGTTGTAATTGTGCTCATGGACAACAGGTAAAAAGGAATGAGCCAAGCAAAAAACACAAACACACAAACTCTTTGTGTAGTCATCACAGAGTGGTATACCAGAGGTCGACATATAGCCACATACCTGTCATAGGCCATCAGAGCTAAAAGAGAGAAATCAGCACAAGCAGAAGAGTGCAACACAAAACCCTGCAGAAAGCATCCAGCATAAGAGATGACATGAGTGTGAGATAGAAGATCTATGAGGAACTTTGGGTAAAAGCCTGCTGTCCCATAAAGTCCATTGATGCACAGATTACAGAGAAAGATATACATGGGTTCATGAAGGCTTTTATCCACAATGATTGTCACAATAATGGTCACAATTTACCAGCCAAATCACACAGTAACACAGTAAAGTGAGAGCAAAGAGAGTGACTCTATAGTTTGCTGTGCCATTTAACCCCGACAGAGTAAACATAGTAATTACTGAAACATTATCCATCACAGAAAATTTTACAGTATCGTGTTTCAGAGGTAATACTGTACCGACAGGAAATTACATTTGCACAGATTAATTTGTGGGAGGGAAAAAAGGAGCATTCTGTGTCCACCCATCCCCTACCTGATGTGTTCAGGTGTATTTATATTCTTTAAAGGCGTGACATTTAACAGCCTTATTCACATGAGACCTCAGACTTGTAGAGTCTACAAGTAAAGTCTAGAATCATGGTAAGCAAGTAAGTAAATGGATAAGCATTTGTTTTTAAATGTAGACATTTTATTACAAAGTCATTTGGTGCATCGATTACAACAAAGTCTGATGAGCAAGAGACAAGAAGTGATACAGTCAGAAAGGTTGTAAATGTTACAGCAGGTGTTGCTTTTTGCTTCTAGTCACATCTGTGATTTCAGTAGGGCTGCCACCTTAAAATCAAATCTTTGTCAGAGTGCTTTACAGTAACAGGATAAAACAGATAAAAGCTTGCAAAATGCAGATAAGCTGATTACTGGCAGTATGTTTTCGCATCAGTGTGGAGCAAAATAGTGGAAAATAATTAAAACTAACTGCCAACAGTCTCTAACGTTTTAGACATTTCTGACTCACACATGCCTGATAAAGTGAACACAAAATAAAAAACGGCCAAATAACACCATTAGATGAGACACGGTGTAAAGTTAGCAGCAGTGCAGACATCACTTTAAATACATGAGTGATGAAGAAACATCAAGAAAATCGATCTTACGTGACTTCTATGAACAGAAACATCTTCCACGTGTTGATAATGCTCATATATCGTGCTTGGGGTGCTGACAGAAAGTAAACAGCACAATGCTGCTGACTCGGTGCTTCACTTTCAGCGCTCATGTGGAGCAGCTGTACTGCTATGATAACACATATCCAGGTTGTGGAACTAAATAGAACCAAACTGTTGCATCTTGGTTTAAAATACTCCCACGCTTTAGATGATCGCAGGGAGGTTTGCTCTCTGCAGCTTGTTCTCCAGGTCAATCTATGCTCTGATCAGGCGCAGCAGTTCATAGCAACGAGGTGATGAATATAATGCAAATCAACATATTATTAATATTTATTTAATATTTTTTTAATATTAGCTGTTGCACTTTGAGACAGCATGTGCTGGTGGTTAACTTCTGAGTGATGGTGAAGCAACTGGTTGTTTTTTGGCTCATTGTACACACAGCAATGCAACAGCATGGCAGGCTGAACTTTTCAACCAAAGTCTCTAAATTACACCATGAAACTAACTGTGGTGGAAGTGGAGAAGAGTGATAGAAACGGAGCGCAGATGACATGTTGTCAACCACAATACCCCAGTGCACTGCAAAGTGTGCAGGTCAGGCGATGCTTGCTTGTTTGCTTGTGCTGGTGGCTTTTATGCTTTTAATTTGATAGGACAGCTGGAGTGAGGACAAGAAGCGGGGAGAGAAGGTGGAGGGGCTGCTGGCTGGAGTAAACGCCACTGCTAAGTGACAATATTGTGGAAGGGACTGCTATAGTAAGAGATATTTTTTTGAAAAAGTAAGATACGTTCTGTTTAAGCAGAGACCCTGTGCAAACATGCACTGAGAAAAAAGGTCAATTCGTCAAATATTTGTATTCAATGGCAAAATCTGATTCAAGTGAAATAAATTCTGAGTCCAGCCCAAGATTTTAGTGCTCCTTATGTTAAACCATTCTGAGTAAGAGTGCTGAGGTGACATATGGGGCCCTATCTTACACCTGGCGCAATGCCTTTGTGCCGCCAGCGCAAGTGACTTTGCTATCTTACACCCAGCGCAAGTGCCGTTTTTTGCCATGTCTGCAAGATAGCAAACTCACTTGCGCCAGGTCTGATCCGCCGTGGGCGGGAGGTCTAAACATGGAGGCAAAACGAAGGCGTGGCCCGGCACGTTTGCTATCTTGTGCTCGGCGCACTGGAGTAAAAAGCACTTGGGCCTTAGAGCCCTATCTTACGCCGGTCTGAAGTGCAATGGATTTAATTTATTCAAGGTGTGTCCAAATCCTCTTTTGCTGTCTCCTCCTAGGAGTACGAGTGATATTTTGCCCTGCCCCGCCCACTGCGCCACCAGCGCAAAGCAGCATACACCTATCAGGTGTGCCAAGTGCCCTCATTAATTCACCAGCGAGTTTAGGCCGAACAAGCAATAAAGCAATCAGAAAGTCAGCTCTCATCGCCTGTAAGAGGTAGGTGCGCCGGCGGCGCAAGCATGACGGCGGATTCATGAGGAGGAAACAAAGAGAAAAGCTTTGCAAAGCGAGGAGACAGATCTTCTGGTTCGAGAAGTGGAAGCGCGAGAGCGCGCAATATATGGAGACACGTCTTCAAAGCAGCTACATGTGTAAATAGTTTATTTTACATCAACACCTGCAAAAACCATTACAATAAATGAACCGCAAATGTCATGCAGACTGGTCATGTTTTACATTGAAGCACCTTGAAATTGTCTTGTATTTTATAATTAATCATTACCTCCCACCTGCACCTGAAGTGTACGCACTGATATATCCAACCAGCTCCGTTTAAAAGCACACATACCGTTTTCTCTCCGGGTTGGGCAGGACTGTGCGGTCAAATATTGTATCTTGTATGTTACAGATCATAAGTGTTTAATCCCTGTTTTTCTGGATCACAGCAAACAGGCAGACACAAACAGCTGTCATGCTGACTCATCTGATAAAGACGATCTGACAGCTGTGATCCCATGCACACTTTACAGGTCTGTTTAGACTTATTAGGTTTTATAATTATAAATAATTTCTTTTTCCTTATTAGTGAGTTTATCTTACAAGACACACTCGCGCACGGCTGTTTAACACTTATGAAAGGTGTTCTGTGATTGTGGAGACGTGTGTGCGCCTCAGCCAAATGCGAGACACACGCACGCCTTTAACTTCAATATTTACACTTTATTGCTGATAGAAAATATGTTTAAATGACACTTTACTAATCCACACTCTAAAATCAAGGTGTTTTGTAATTGTGAAGACGTGTGTGTGTGTCGGCCAAACACGCCGGGCGCTTTAGACCAGCTTTTAGCTGGTCTAAAGCGCAATGCGCAATTATCCAATGCGCCGAGCACAAGATAGCAAACGCGCAGGGCCACGCCTTCGTTTTGCCTTTATGTTGTTATGTTTACACCTCCCGCCCACGGCGGATCAGACCCGGCGCAAGTGAGTTTGCTATCTTGCAGACATGGCAAAAACGGCACTTACGCTGGGTGTAAGATAGCAAAGTCACCTGCGCAACGGCTCCACAATCACAAAACACCTTGATTAATGTTCAGTCTTTTTTCTACACAGGAGTGTCGATTGTTAAGGTGTCCTTTGAACATATTATCCATCAGCAATAAAGTGTAAATATTAATGTTAACAGCGTGCGCGTGTGTCTCGCGTTTGGCTGAGGCGCACACACGTCTCCACAATCACAGAACACCTTTCATTAATGTTAAATAGCCATTATGATCTGTAACATACAAAATGTACAATTCACGATCATATATTCGTGTCTAATTTTTTGTCTAATTATAAAATACAACACAATTTCAAGGTGCTTTAGTGTAAAACTAACCAGTTACATATTTGCATGACATTTGTGGTTCATTTATTGAAATAGTTTTGCAGGTGTAAAATAAACTATGTACACATGAAGCTGCTTTGGAGACGTGTCTCCATATATTGCGCGCTCTCACGCTTTCACTTCTCGAACCAGGAGATCTGTCTCCTCGCTTTGTCAATCTTTTCTCTTTATTTCCTCCTTGTAAATCCGCCGTCATGCTTGCAGTGCTTGAGCCGCTGGGGCGCCTACCTCTTACACGTGATGAGAGCTGGCTTTCTGATTGGTTTATTGCATGTTCAGCCTAAACTTGCCGGTGAATTAATGAGGGCACTTGGGCACACCTGATAGGTGTATGCTGCTTTGCGCCGGTGGCGCAGTGGGCGGGGCAGGACAAAATATCACTCGCATCTCCGGGGGGAGACAGCAAAAGAGGATTTGGACACACCTTGAATATATTAAATCCATTGCGCCGGCGGCTTGCGCCTTGCGCCTTGCGCCGGGTGTAAGATAGGGCCCATGGTGTCTGTCAGGAATCAGTGCTAACATTAGAATGCTATGCTGGCTGTCTCCCACGCTCTGCACGAAACATGCACAATGGGTCCTCCCAAATGTTTAATGTAGTCAGTCTAGAGCTTTGATATGCTCCAGTCGGTATAGCACACCACAACGTATTCTCATAACAAGCCTGCACACCAACTGACAGCACATTTGTTAGCAATGCTGGGCATTTGAGGACCGCTGTGTAGGATGTAGATAGTGGTGAGCTTGCAGATCACAAGCATCTTGTCTGACTGTCTCCTTCCAAGCATGTAGGAAAAAATAAGGTGGCAGCATAACGACTGTATCTAGAGCCAGTGTTTGGTTTGTCCTTTCTGGACTACTGTAGAAACATGGGGCTGCAACATGGCCGCCTCAAAGAAAAGGGCCCAGGCCCTCAGTAGATACGACTCATTTTAAAGTAACAAAAACAGAACAGTTCTTTTTTTTCAGATGGTTATACATTAATGAAAATATACATTAATGAAAATATACTTTTATTCTTCTTCAGTATTGTATTTATTTTAATCAAACAATTTTATTTGATCCTAGTATTATTCTTGTGTCTGTTGGGCTTGTATGGAGCAACACAGCACAACACTAGTCTGTTTTGTGGAAGTGCCATAATCGTTGTTGTTGTTCTGTATGTGTAAGACACGAGTGCTGCCGGCTGCTGTGTAAAAAAAAAAAGAAAACATTCAAAAACTATACAACACTGGGAAAAATAAAGTTGCCAAACAGAAGAAGGAGTCGTCCTTATTTTTAAGAGTGCAACACAGGTTTTATGAAGCAGTTAATTCATAAGTCCATGAGTTGATTGAAAACTCTTTCTCGGCTGATCTTGTTAAATGTGCACTTGATGGCAAGCCTATGTACATTGGCAGGGTATAGTTAGTTATCTCTAAGATGAAACTGTTATTTCATTTCAGCATAACTTTGTTTGGATGCTTACCATTCAAACAGGTTTCACTGTTACAAGAGAAAAGGACGGTTTGGCAAATTTAGAGCAGTCTTGAGTAACGACTTTGGTCAGTGTTAGTGTTCCCCAAATCCAATAAAGAGCAGGACAGAACTTCTAAAGTAAACATAAATTACAAAGTGGATGGATCATCAACTTTTTATTTATTTTTTTACTTAACAGGTAATCCCACAAAATAATGTAGTTTGCAATTGATATGCACCTTGGTTAGATGCAATACTATGTAGGTAGTAAACTAGTTAGTTTTTGCTTATATGGTTTTTAAAGATCTTAAAAAAAGACACCTTCCATCAAAAAACTCTTTATATCACTTTTGCTGTTATTGCACACTGTTGTTGCATTTGGAGAAATCCAAAGCTGATGCCTGCCATGACTAATTACAGTAACCATCGCTGTTCACACGAGTGTTCAGTGGGCAGCCAAATTATGTGACATATCTTTTATGCTGTGTTTATGCTACATCCTTTAGACTTTAATGGTAAAACGCCAAGTGGGAGGAAACGTCAACCTTTCACACCTTTGTCACCTTTGTCAACAACTGACAAAATGGAAGCCACTGTGACTTGCTGTTACATTAAAGAGATATTAACTGTAATTCAATGAATCGGTTTCTGCATATTGAAAAGGAGCTATAGACAGTATATATATACATATATATATATATACATATATATATATATATATATATATATATATATATACATACATATATATATATATATATATACATATATATATATATATATATATAACATATATATATGTATATATATATATACATATATATATATAATATATATATATATATATATATATATATATGTAAATATAATACAATAACTAAATTTATATGGTGTGACTGATGCTGGCTATGAAGGTTAACAAAATAGTGGATGGTCTAAAATAAGGTTGCCAACAGGATTAAATGGGAGTGATAATTGTAGGCTACATGTTTCATGTTCCATTATACATTGTTCTTCAAAATCACAGCAATTACTTTAGTGAGTACAATGTCATCATAGAACCCAGAAAAATCATTTTCTAAAGCTCTATTAAAGAACACATTTTATTACAGTATGTTGGTAGGCTGGTGAGTTAAATTTAGATATTTTATTGTGAATAGCCTTTTGAAAAATCTCATATACTATACCTGTATAGCAGTGAATAGGTAAGATGTACTTAAAAGTTTGTTTCATTGTAGTGTAAACTGTACCTTCAATTGTACAGTTATGATGTTCTGCTCACTTTGATTGAGTTTAACTTTTTATTTGACTCATTGCACATGGGGCAATGTAGTTTGGTTCTTAGTTAACATGTATTTTGTCAGACCTTAGCCCAAAGAGCCACAGAAAGGAAAGAAAATAGTTCACAGACAACTTAATATTAATATATTACATATATTTGTGAGAGAATTTCAAGGGAGAATTCACCCCAAAATCGAAAATGAGCATTTTCCCTCTGGCCTGTAGTGCTATTTGTCCTTTTTTTGCTGTTGGTGTGTTTGCAAAGTTTTGGAGATATCGGCTGTAGAGATGTCTGTCTTCTCTCCAATATAATGGGACTACATGACACTCGGCTTGTGGTGCTCAAAACACACACACAAAAAAAATACATCTGAAAAATTTAAAACCATGGGGTCTTTCAAAAAATCATGACCTGGCTACTTAAGACAATCCACAGATTTGTGAGCAGTTTCATGCAGGAACTACTTTCTGCTCACAGCAAGGTCTGTGACTTACCTTGAGTAACTGGGTCATGATTTTTGGAAAGAGACACTGGTTTTTAACTTCTCAAATGTATTTTTTTTGTTGTTGTTGTTGATTTGAGTACCACAAGCCAAGTGCCATTATACTTGAGAAAAGGCAAATATCTCCAAAACTCTGCAACTCACACTCACACACACACACTCAAAAATAGACGTATAAATAGCACCAGGGGGGAAAATATGTATCTTTGATTTTGGGTGTGAACTGTCCCTTTAAGAAAGAGTTTTCAAGCACGACAACATCTTGAAAATATTTCTTCTTATTTCTGGTAACTTCAGGCCGTACACTAGAGGGTTCAGAAGTGGCGGCATCATTACAAACTCCAATGATAAAATTATAGCAAGAAATGGGTTTATCTTTTCAACATCAATACGACTTAAGGCTATGTCACAAAATACAGAGAAGGAATAAGTGACAAATGAAATAGTATGTGGCAAACAGGTTTGAAACACTTTGCTCTTGAATTCAGATGAACTTTTCCTGCACACAAGTATAATTCGAAAGTAGGTATACAAGACATAGATCAGGGGCAGAATCACTGTAATTGCGGTTATGAGCAAGCCAACAATATTGTTGATAAAAGTGGTGACACATGACAGTTTAGCAATATTCCACATGGCACAGTAAACTTTTAGGATCTTGTTGCCACACAAAGGAAGCCTGATGGTTAAGTAAAGACATGTGCCAACAGAAAAGGCTGGACAGATCCAAGCAAAGGCTGCCAACCCACACACTGTCTTAGGGGTCACCTTGCTGTGATAGTGTAAAGGATCACATATAGCAACATATCTATCATAAGCCATAATGCTCAGGATGGTCAATTCATAGGAAGCATATGAGTAAATAATATAGGTCTGAGTAAAACAAGCAGGACGTGAGATTAAATGAGTATCAGACAGAAGGTCCTGGAGGAATCTGGGAAAGAAACCAGCTGCGCCATAAAGAGAGTTGACAGATAACAAAGCAATAAAAATATACATGGGCTCATGAAGTGTTCTCTCCTGTGATATTACCAGTATTACAATAAGATTTGCACAGACAATAATTGCAAACAGCAGGAAGCACAGTACAAATGCTGGATAACGATAAAACCCTATGTTCACATACATGGTGAAGTTAAAGTGAAACTTTATGGTGTCATTTTCCATTTCACATGTCAGGTTAAACTAGAGATTTAATGTGAAAAATCCTTAAACGCTTCTTATAATTACATCTTTTAGTAATGTCTCCATCAGTGCTATCTCTTTTGATACTGAGTATATCTCTAAGTAATTGCACTAAGTTTGTAATTGCTTAGAGCTTAATTTTTTCAGCACACAAATAATGTGGAAATAAATACGACCCAAATGTTAAATTAAAAAATCATGAAAACTTTTTATTGCTTTTCTTTCAGTTGCAAGATATTTTATACCTGCCACCTTCAAGAAAGTTTCAATAGGCCTACATGATGCTGGAGAGCCCCTGAGTGAGTTCATTAGTCAAGATGAAAGTCTTTATAGTTTATGGTGGGGTTGGAAACATGAAGAATACACTGGAAATCAGAGATTGGCTGTCTTCATTGCCACAGAGACAAACAAAGGCCCACCCTAATAACACCCTATTAACGCCCTAGGAGGTGCTATATTTGCCTGGCAAATTTTTTACAGATTCAAATTATTTTTTCAGCTGCATGTTTTGATCAAAAGTTATACAACTTTGTTCACTTTGCAGGTGGATTTATGCTGGCGCAGTTGCTTTTTTTTCCACATCTGCAAGATAGCAAATGAACTTGCACCTGGTCTGTGCAGCCATGGGTGGGAGGTCTAAAAATGAAGGCAAAGTGAACTCATGGCCCAACACATTTGCTATCTTATGCTTGGCGCATTGGTGTAAAAACCACTTGCACCTTAGACCAGCTAAAATCTGGTCGAAGCGCAAGGGTCCTCTATCCAGAGGTGAGGACTTGGGTCAGGGAACGTGAAGTGGCGGAGCTGATCGACACCTACGTTTCAGCACACAAGGGTCCAGGGGCCTATTACTACGCTGGACTGCGCCAAGCGAGGGGTAAGTCTGAAGGACTGGTTAAGGGGGGTGGTCCAGTCAGTAGCTCGCCTAGCCAGCCTCGACAAAACAGACCAGTATTTCAGGAAAGCACTATGAGCAGGGTTCAGCCAGCTGACAAGGCTCAGGTTGTTTGTTATAAGTGTAGTGAGGCAGGCCATACACGTCCAGTTTTGCCCCATTAAAAAGCACAAAGCCACCAGCCTTTGTTATGTCCCTAGACCTGAATGCATGGTCCGCTCTGAAGAGCAGTCACACTTCCCTCTGGCCACGGTCCAGCTAAATGGTAAGCCTCATATTGCCCTGTTAGACACTGGTTGTTGCCATTGCCCCAGACATGCTGTACCCCATCCTGTTAGGGACAGATCTGCCAGTTCTGTATGACCTTATTCACGAGGGCAGGGGAGGGTTTTGTGGTGCAGTTACGCACCCCAAAGATAAGGAGGTTGAAGTTGGCCCAGTCCCAGAGGTACTGCCACCAGCAGTTTCAGCAATACAACAGATAGAGCCACTGAGTAGACCTGAGGCAGTGCCTATTACAGCACCCCTATTCAGCGCACCTGACACTCAAACGGACACACTGCAACTATTGCCATTCCATGGGGAAGAGGTAGTAGCGGGGACCACAGTCACACAGGAGGACAGATTGGAGAGGTGCAGACAGCAGGTGGGGAAACTTATGAAACAGCCAGTGGAGCAGACAGAATGCGAACTTCCAGCTCCAGAGCTGCAGGTAGATTCATTACCCTTTTTCCTTGCCAGGCAGCAGCAGAAGGATTCCACTCCAGTGCATTGTTTTAAGGAGGCAGGGAAAGTCCCCTCGATCACTTCCCTCAGAGAGCAGTTCCTGGTTGAAAACGACCTTCTGTACAGGCAGAGTGACTGTGGCAGACAGCTAGTTCTTCTCCAGTCCTGTAGAGAGGAAGTTTTGAGGATAGGTCAAACAATCCCTTGGACAGGTCATGTAGGCTTTATGAAAACCTTCATGCGCATCTCCAAGAGGTTTTATTGGCCAGGTATGTACAGTCAAGTCAAGGAATACTGTAAAACTTGTCCACAGTGCCACTTGACAGCAGGGAAAGGCACTGCCCCTGCACTTCTTGTTCCATTTCCTGTCATTGGTACTCCATTTGAGCACAGAGGAGTAGACATAGTGGGCCCAGTGGAGAGGCAGGGAACAAGTTTATCCTGGTTGTTAGTGACTATGCCACCAGATATCCAGAGCCTTTCCCTTTGAGAGAGGTGACAGCTAAGCAGGTAGCCTCAGCTTTGTTAATTTTTTTCTCTCAGGTAGGGATTCCCAGGGAGGTGTTGACTGACCAGGGTCCCAATTTCACGAGTCACACTCTCTCAGGCTTATCAACTATTAGGGATTAGGAGAGTGAGGACCACTCCCTACTACCCTCAGAGAGATGGCTTGGTAGAGTGTTTTAATCAGACACTAAAAAAGAATGCTCAGGAAGTTTGTGTCAGAGACCGGAAAGGACTGGGACAAATGGCTGCCATTTCTGTCGTTTGCATACTGTGAGGTTCCCCAGGCCTCTACAGGCTTTTCACCTTTTGAGCTGCTCTAACGCCCACCAGATCAGAGGTCCCTTGGATGTGCTCCGGGAGACTTGGGATGGGTCTGGGAAACTGCAGGACATGAACATTGTCTCCTACGTTCTGAAAATGTGGAAACAGTTCATGAAGTCCACAGCGATTGCCAGGAAGAACCTTCTCCAGGCACAAGCAAAACAGAAGGAATGGTATGACCGCTCAGCCAGACAGAGCAGTCTTGAACCCGGTGAAGAAGTCCTGTTGCTTTTGCCTACATCAGAGCACAAGCTGTTGGCGAAGTGGCAGGGCCCCTACCAGGTCAAGCAGGAAATGGGTCCAGTGATGTACCAGATCCACATGCCTGACTGAAAACAGCCTTTGCAGACTTTCCACATCAACATGCTCAAGAAATGGCACCCTCGTCCCACCCTATCCCACCAGTGATCCATTCTCTGTTCATTCAGGCTGTGAGGGACGAAGAGGAACCAGTGGAACACTACCTACAAGGATCAGAGGGAGAGCTGCAGTTGGATCTGAGCCACGTGGAAGAGAAGAAGAGGGAGGAGCTTCTTCAAATCTTGCCTTTGCACCTGTTCCTGGAAACCTCTGGCCGCACAGAGGTCGCCCACCACCACATTACCTTAAAGGATCCCAAGCCCATTCACCAGCCAGTCTACAGGGTACCAGAATGCCTGCTGCCGGTGTTGAAGAGGGAACTCCAGGTGATGGCGGAACTGGGGGTTACTGAGCTGTCCTCTAGCGAGTGGAGCAGTCCGGTCATCTTAGTTCCTAAGAAAGATGGCACCCTGAGGTTTTGCTTGGACTTCAGGAAAGTGAATGGTGTCAGTAAACTGGACCTGTATCCTATGCCAAGGACTGATGATCTAGCGCAGTGGATAGGAGGCTCCAGCTACATCAGCACGCTTGACCTTTGCAAGGGCTACTGGCAGGTCCCCCTCACCCCAGAGAATAGAGAAATCACAGCTTTCAGGACACCTTTTGGACATTTTCAGTTCACTGTCCTTCCCTTTGGTCTCCACGGTGCCCCTGCTACGTTCCAGTGGCTGATGGACAAGGTCCTGGCAGGTACAGAGTGATTTGCAGCGGCCTACCTTGATGACATTATGGTGTTTATCAACTCATGAGAAGAACATTTGAGCCAGCTGTGCACAGTGTTGCATAAAATCAAAGAGGCAGGATTGACCATCCGTCCCAACAAGTGCTCTCTGGCCAGACAAGAGACCCAGTATTTGGGTTTTGTCCTGGGGAAAGGGGTAATCCGGCTGCAAGTGGGGAAAGTGGAAGCTGTCAAGTGGGCTGAGAGGCCCACTACCAAGTCTCAAGTGAAATCCTTCATGGGTCTGGTTGGCTGGCACAGTCGGTACATTCCCCGCTTCTCTACCATCTTGGCTACCCTGACAGACCTTACCAGGAAAAAACAGCCAAAAAAGGTGCTGTGGACGGATGAGTGTGGGAAGGTTTTCCAGAAGGACTCCCTCTGCAAGGAGCTGGTCCTGAAAAGCCATGACTTTGAGCAGCCTTTCACAGTCCAGACTGATGCGTCAGATCTGGGCATTGGTGCGGTGTTGCTACAAGGAGAGCCAGATAACCTCTGGCCTGTGGCATACATAAGCAGAAAGCTCCTCAAGCATGAGGGGAGATACTCTGTGATGGAGATGGAGTGTCTTGCCATCAAATGGGCACTGGACTCCCTTAAATACTACTTGTTGGGGATGAAGTTCACCTTGGAGACAGACCATCAAACACTGGCCTGGCTGAAGGACATGAAAGATACCAACTCCAGAATCACGAGATCGTTACTCGCAATGCAGTCGTTCGACAATGCCATCCGTTACAGGAAGGGTATGGAGAACTGTATGGGAGACTTCTTTTCCAGGATGCCTTAGGGGGCGTTTTCAGAGGGGGTAGGGTGCGTCACAGGGCTAGCCCATGGCCTGTAAAATAAGGTGTACACACACACACAAACACACCACGCGCTCACTAGCATTAAAAGTTAAATCAAGCCGGCTTGGAGGTGCCTGCCTGTGCCACAGACTTTTTTTTTTGGGGGGGGGGGGGGGGTACCAAGCATGGTAGCGCTGGAGGGGGGTTTTCGGTTTATCTGTAAACAGTGCTATTTTAACTGCCTTTTTGCAACAATTATTTGCATAAAATGTGTGTTAGTATGTTTGGTATTACAAATATGAATGGTTGGATGGTTTGTAGACCAGGTGTGAACCTTCTGGGGGATAACTGATTATCAAACACTAATCAATTTCTCTTAGCAGGACCCAGCTGATAGAAGGGAGGAGGTTGGAGTTCCAGAGTGTGTTTTTGCCTTGAAACAGATAAGCCAGCCAGCAGAGGGCTCAGTTATTAAAGAGGCATTGCTGATAGTGCAGAGCAGAGTTTTTCCTTGTTTTCCCACAATTTTTTGCATTTGGTATTCTTTTGTTTGTTTGTTGTCTTGCAAGTATTTTTTTCCTCTCTCAGTTATTTATTATTATTTTTTTTTATGTTTTCCTTTTTTTCTGCCAGGCCTGCACTGTACATATTGCTGCACAGGATTTGTTGGTTTCCACTGGAAAAATTAATACACCTGGACTGCATCCCTGGATTCTGTCTCAGTTTTTGGGTTTCAGCCACTCGGCCAACCTCACAAATACAATAACTAAATTTATATGGTGTGACTGATGCTGGCTATGAAGGTTAACAATCTTGGAATAATGCATGACCAAGTTGTTGTGATAAGAGGTTTTCATGATCGCAGTATTACTCACAAAACAGTGGATGGTCTAAAATAAGGTTGCCAACAGAATTAAATGGGAGTGATAATTGTAGGCTACATGTTTCACGTTCCATCAGACATTGTTCTTCAAAATCACAGCAATTACTTTAATGAGTACAGTGTCATCATAGAACCTTCAAAATCATTCTCTAAAGCTTTATTAAACAATACATTTTATTAATGAATGTTGGTAGGCTTGTGAGTTAAATTTAGATATTTTATTGTGAATAGCCTTTGTTTACAATGAAAAATCTCATATACTATACCTGTATAGCAGTGAAAAGGTAAGACGTACTTAGAAGTTTTTCATTGTAGTGTAAACTGTGCCTTTGACTGTACAGTCATGATGTTCTACTCACTTTGATTGAGTTTAACTTTATTTGACTCATTGCACACGGGGCAATGTAGTTTGGTTCTTAGTTAACTTGTACTTGCTGGATAACGATAAAACCCTATGTTCACATACATAGTGAGGTTAAAGTGAAACTTTATGGTGTCATTTTCCATTTCACATGTCAGGTTAAACTAGAGGGCGGCACGATGGCGCAGTGGTTAGCGCTGCCGCCGCACAGCAAGAAGGTCCTGGGTTCGAATCCCCGAGCCGGCAGGGCCTTTCTGTGTGGAGTTTGCATGTTCTCCTCGTGTCCGCGTGGGTTCTCTCCCGGTACTCCCGGCTTTCCTCCCACAGTCCAAAGACATGCAGCAGGTTAATTGGTGACTCTAAATTGCCCGTAGGTGTGAATGTGAGAGTGAGTGGTTGTCTGTCTCTATGTGTCAGCCCTGCGATGAACTGGCGACTTGTCCAGGGTGTACCCCGCCTCTCGCCCAAAGTCAGCTGGGATAGGCTCCAGCTCCCCGCGACCCTCACGGATAAGCGGTTACAGAAAATGGATGGATGGAGGTTAAACTAGAGATTTAATGTGAAAAAATCCTTAAACGCTTCTTGTAATTACATCTTTTAGTAATGTCTCCATCAGTGCTATCTTTTTTGATACTGAGTATATCTCTAAGTAATTACACTAAGTGTGTAATTGCTTAGAGCTTAACTTTTTCAGCACACAAATAATGTGGAAATAAATACGACCCAAATGTTAAATTAAAAAATCATGAAAACTTTTTATTGCTTTTCTTTCAGTTGCAAGATATTTATACCTGTCACCTTCAAGAAAGTTTCAGTAGGCCTACATGATGCTGGAGAGCCCCTGAGTGAGTTCATTAGTCGAGATGAAAGTCTTTATAGTTTATGATTGGGTTGGAAACATGAAGAATACACTGGAAATCAGAGATTGGCTGTCTTCATTGCCACAGAGACAATCAAAGACCCACCCTACTAACACCCTAGGTGGCGCTATATTTGCCTGGCAAAGTTTTACAGATTCAAATTATTTTTTCAGCTGCACGTTGTTGCCCAAATTTATACAACTTTGTTTACTTAACCCTCCTTTTAATTAAGTAAGTTCATAGAACCCAGAAAAAAATTATTTTCTAAAGCTCTATTAAAGAACACCATTTTATTACAGTATGTTGGTAGGCTGGTGAGTTAAATTTAGATATTTTATTGTCAATGGCCTTTTGAAAAATCTCATATACTATACCTGTATAGCAGTGAATAGGGAAGATGTACTTAAAAGTTTGTTTCATTGTAGTGTAGACTGTACCTTCGGTTATACAGTTATGATGTTCTGCTCACTTTGATTGAGTTTAACTTTATTTGACTCATTGCACATGGGGCAATGTAGTTTGGCTCTTAGTTAACATGTATTTTGTCAGACCTTAGTCAAAGAGCCGCAGAAAGGAAAGAAAATAGTTCACAGACAACTTAATATAAATGTTTTAAACCACAGAATTTTGTGACTTTAAATTGTTTGTGAGAGAATTTAAATGGAGTATTCACCCCAAAATCAAAAATGAACATTTTCCTTCTGGCCTGTAGTGCTATTTATCCTTCGTTTTTTGGTGTGAGTTGCAGAGTTTTGGACATATCGGTTGTAGAGATGTCTGCCTTCTCTCCAGTATCATAGGACTAAATGGCACTTGGCTTGTGGTGCTCAAAGCACAAAAAAATACATTTGAAAAATTTAAAATCAGTGTCTCTTTCTAAATATCATGACCTTGCTACTTAAGATAATCCACAGAGCTGTGAGCAGTTTTTGTGCAGGAACTACTTTCTGCTCACAGCAAGGTCTGTGACTTATCTTGAGTAACCGATTTTTGAAAAGAGACACTGGTTTTGAATTTCTCGAATGTATTTTTTTTGTTGATTTGAGCACCACAAGCCAAGTGCCATGATACTTGAGAAAAGGCAGATATCTCACACAACTCACACACACACACACACACACACGCACACACACATACATACACACACACACACACACACATACACTATAGGCCAGGGAAAAAATAGGTATCTTTGATTTTGTGGTGAACTGTCCCTTTAAGAAAGAGTTTTCGAGCATGACAACATCTTGAAAATATTTCTTCTTATTTCTGGTAACTTCAGGCCGTACACTAGAGGGTTCAGAAGTGGTGGCATCATTACAAACTCCAATGATAAAATTATAGCAAGAAATGGGTTTATCTTTTCAACATCAAAACGACTTAAGGCTATGTCACAAAATGCAGTGACGCAATAAGTGACAAATAAAATTGTATGTGGCAAACAGGTTTGAAACACTTTGCTCTTGAATTCAGATGAACTTTTCCTGCACACAAGTATAATTCGAAAGTAGGTATACAAGACATAGCTCAGGGGCAGAATTGCTGCAATTGTGGTTATGAGCAAGCCAACAATATGTTGATAAAAGTGGTGACACATGACAGTTTAGCAATATTCCAGGTGGCACAGTAAACTTTTAGGATCTTGTTGCCACACAAAGGAAGCCTGATGGTTAAGTAAAGACATGTGCCAACAGAAAAGACTGGACAGATCCAAGCAAAGGCTGCCAACCCACACACTGTCTTAGGGGTCACCTGGCTGTGATAGTGTAAAGGATCACATATAGCAACATATCTATCATAAGCCATAATGCTCAGGATGGTCAATTCATAGGAAGCATATGAGTAAATAATATAGATCTGAGTAAAACAAGCAGGACGTGAGATTAAATGAGTATCAGACAGAAGGTCCTGAGGAATCTGGGAAAGAAACCAGCTGCGCCATAAAGAGAGTTGACAGATAACAAAGCAATAAAAATATACATGGGCTCATGAAGTGTTCTCTCCTGTGATATTACCAGTATTACAATAAGATTTGCACAGACAATAATTGCAAACAGCAGGAAGCACAGTACAAATGCTGGATAACGATAAAACCCTATGTTCACATACATGGTGAAGTTAAAGTGAAACTTTATGGTGTCATTTTCCATTTCACATGTCAGTTAAACTAGAGATTTAATGTGAAAAATCCTTAAACCCTTCCTGTAATTGTATGTTTTACTAGTGTCTTTCAATGCAATCTCCTTTGATATTGAGATCACTAAATGTGTAATAAATTAGAGCTTAATTTTTTCAGCACACAAATAATGTAGAAATAAGTACGACCAAAATGTTAAATTAAAAAATCATGAAAACATTTTATACCTGTCACCTTCAAGAAAGTTTCAATATTCCTATACATGATGCTGGAGAGCCCCTGAGTGAGTTCATTAGTCGAGATGAAAGTCTTTATAGTTTATGGTGGGGTTGGAAACATGAAGAATACACTGGAAATCAGAGATTGGCCGTCTTCATTGCCACAGAGACTAACAAAGGCCCACCCTACTAACACCCTAGGTGGCGCTATATTTGCCTGGCAAATTTTTACAGATTCAAATTATTTTCAGCATTATTTTTCAGCTGCATGTTGTTGCCCAGATTTATACAACTTTGTTTACTTAACCCTCCTTTTAATTAAGTAAGTTCATAGAACCCAGAAAAATCATTTTCTAAAGCTCTATTAAAGAACACATTTTATTACAGTATGTTGGTAGGCTGGTGAGTTAAATTTAGATATTTTATTGTGAATAAGCCTTTTGAAAAATCTCATATACTATACCTGTATAGCAGTGAATAGGTAAGATGTACTTAAAAGTTTGTTTCATTGTAGTGTAGACTGTACCTTCGGTTATACAGTTATGATGTTCTGCTCACTTTGATTGAGTTTAACTTTTTATTTGACTCATTGCACATGGGGCAATGTAGTTTGGTTCTTAGTTAACTTGTATTTTGTCAGACCTTAGTCAAAGAGCCACAGAAAGGAAAGAAAACAGTTTACAGACAACTTAATATTAATATTTTACCACTGACTTTAATAGTTTGTGAGAGAATTTCAAGGGAGAATTCAGCCTAAAATCAAAAATAAGCATTTTCTCTCTGGCCTGTAGTGCTTTTTATCCTTCTTTTTTTTTTAATGTGATTTGCAAAGTTTTGGAGATACTGGCTGTAGAGATGTCTGTCTTCTCTCCAATATAATGGGACTACATGATACTTGGCTTGTGGCGCTCAAAGCACAAAAAATACATTTGAAAAATTTAAAACCAGTGTCTCTTTCCAAAAATCATGACCTGGCTACTTAAGACAATCCACAGAGTTGTGAGCAGTTTCATGCAGGAACTACTTTCTGCTCACAGCAAGGTCTGTGACTTATCTTGAGTAACCGATTTTTGAAAAGAGACACTGGTTTTGAATTTCTTGAATGTATTTTTTTTTGTTGATTTGAGCACCACAAGCTAAGTGCCATTCAGTCCCATCATACCCGAGAAAAGGCAGATATCTCCAAAACTCTGCAACTCACACTCACACACACACACACACACACAAATAGACATATAAATGGCACTACAGGCCAGGGGAAAATATGTATCTTTGATTTTGGGGTGAACTGTCCCTTTAAGAAAGAGTTTTCGAGCATGACAACATCTTGAAAATATTTCTTCTTATTTCTGGTAACTTCAGGCCGTACACTAGAGGGTTCAGAAGTGGCGGCATCATTACAAACTCCAATGATAAAATTATAGCAAGAAATGGGTTTATCTTTTCAACATCAATACGACTTAAGGCTATGTCACAAAATGCAGTGACGCAATAAGTGACAAATGAAATAGTATGTGGCAAACAGGTTTGAAACACTTTGCTCTTGAATTCAGATGAACTTTTCCTGCACACAAGTATAATTCGAAAGTAGGTATACAAGACATAGATCAGGGGCAGAATTGCTGTAATTGCAGCTACGAGCAAGCCAACAATATTGTTGATAAAAGTGGTGACACATGACAGTTTAGCAATATTCCACATGGCACAGTAAACTTTTAGGATCTTGTTGCCACACAAAGGAAGCCTGATGGTTAAGTAAAGACATGTACCAACAGAAAAGGCTGGACAGATCCAAGCAAAGGCTGCCAACCCACACACTGTCTTAGGGGTCACCTTGCTGTGATAGTGTAAAGGATCACATACAGCAACATATCTATCATAAGCCATAATGCTCAGGATGGTCAATTCATAGGAAGCATATGAATAAATAATATAGATCTGAGTAAAACAAGCAGGACGTGAGATTAAATGAGTATCAGACAGAAGGTCCTGGAGGAATCTGGGAAAGAAACCAGCTGCGCCATAAAGAGAGTTGACAGATAACAAAGCAATAAAAAATATACATGGGCTCATGAAGTGTTCTCTCCTGCGATATTAACAGTATTACAATAAGATTTGCACAGACAATAATTGCAAACAGCAGGAAGCACAGTACAAATGCTGGATAACGATAAAACCCTATGTTCACATACATGGTGAGGTTAAAGTGAAACTTTATGGTGTCATTTTCCATTTCACATGTCAGGTTAAACTAGAGATTTAGTGTGAAAAATCCAAAAACCCTTCTTATAATTACATCTTTTAGTAATGTCTCCATCAGTGCTATCTCTTTTGATACTGAGTATATCTCTAAGTAATTACACTAAGTTTGTAATTGCTTAGAGTTTAATTTTTTCAGCACACAAATAATGTGGAAATAAGTACGACCCAAATGTTAAATTAAAAAATCATGAAAACTTTTTATTGCTTTTCTTTCAGTTGCAAGGTATCTTATACCTGTCACCTTCAAGAAAGTTTCAATAGGCCTACATGATGCTGGAGAGCCCCTGAGTGAGTTCATTAGTCAAGATGAAAGTCTTTATAGTTTATGGTGGGGTTGGAAACATGAAGAATACACTGGAAATCAGAGATTGGCTGTCTTCATTGCCACAGAGACAAACAAAGGCCCACCCTAATAACACCCTAGGTGGCGCTTATATTTGCCTGGCAAATTTTTACAGATTCTAATTATTTTTTCAGCTGCATGTTGTTGCCCAAATCTATACAACTTTGTTCTCTTAACCCTCCTTTTAATTAAGTAAGTTCATAGAACCCAGAAAAATCATTTTCTAAAGCTCTATTAAAGAACACATTTTATTACAGTATGTTGGTAGGCTGGTGAGTTAAATTTAGATATTTTATTGTCAATGGCCTTTTGAAAAATCTCATTTTTCTCCACATCTGCAAGATAGCAAATGAACTTGCACCTGTCTGTGCAGCCATCGGTGGGAGGTCTAAAAATGAAGCAAAGTGAACTCATGGCCCAACACATTTGCTATCTTATGCTCGGCGCATTGGTGTAAAAACCACTTGCACCTTAGACCAGCTAAAACCTGGTTGAAGCGCAAGGGTCCTCTATCCAGAGGTGAGGACTTGGGGCAGGGAACGTGAAGTGGCGGAGCCGATCGACACCTACGTTTCAGCACACAAGGGTCCAGGGGCCTATTTACTACGCTGGACTGCGCCAAGCGAGGGGTAAATCTGAGGGACTGGTTAAGGGGGGTGGTCCAGTCAGTAGCTCGCCTAGCCAGCCTCGACAAAACAGACCAGTATTTCAGGAAAGCACTATGAGCAGGGTTCAGCCAGCTGACAAGGCTCAGGTTGTTTGTTATAAGTGTAGTGAGGCAGGCCATACACGTCCAGTTTGCCCCATTAAAAAGCACAAAGCCACCAGCCTTTGTTAGGTCCCTAGACCTGAATGCATGGTCCGCTCTGAAGAGCAGTCACACTTCCCTCTGGCCACGGTCCAGCTAAATGGTAAGCCTCATATTGTCCTGTTAGACACTGGTTGTTGCCATTGCCCCAGACATGCTGTACCCCATCCTGTTAGGGACAGATCTGCCAGTTCTGTATGACCTTATTCACGAGGGCAGGGGAGGGTTTTGTGGTGCAGTTACGCGCCCCAAAGATAAGGAGGTTGAAGTTGGCCCAGTCCCAGAGGTACTGCCACCAGCAGTTTCAGCAATACAACAGATAGAGCCACTGAGTAGACCTGAGGCAGTGCCTATTACAGCACCCCTATTCAGCGCACCTGACACTCAAACGGACACACTGCAACTATTGCCATTCCATGGGGAAGAGGTGGTAGCGGGGACCACAGTCACACAGGAGGACAGATTGGAGAGGTGCAGACAGCAGGTGGGGGAAACTTATGCAACAGCCAGTGGAGCAGACAGAATGCGAACTTCCAGCTCCAGAGCTGCAGGTAGATTCATTACCCTTTTTCCTTGCCAGGCAGCAGCAGGAGGATTCCACTCTAGTGCATCGTTTTAAGGAGGCAGGGAAAGTCCCCTCGATCACTTCCCTCAGAGAGCAGTTCCTGGTTGAAAACGACCTTCTGTACAGGCAGAGTGACTGTGGCAGACAGCTAGTTCTTCCCCAGTCCTGTAGAAAGGAAGTTTTGAGGATAGGTCAAACAATCCCTTGGACAGGTCATGTAGGCTTTATGAAAACCTTCATGCGCATCTCCAAGAGGTTTTATTGGCCAGGTATGTACAGTCAAGTCAAGGAATACTGTAAAACTTGTCCACAGTGCCACTTGACAGCAGGGAAAGGCACTGCCCCTGCACTTCTTGTTCCACTTCCTGTCACTGGTACTCCATTTGAGCACAGAGGAGTAGACATAGTGGGCCCAGTGGAGAGGCAGGGAACAAGTTTATCCTGGTTGTTAGTGACTATGCCACCAGATATCCAGAGGCTTTCCCTTTGAGAGAGGTGACAGCTAAGCAGGTAGCCTCAGCTTTGTTAATTTTTTTCTCTCAGGTAGGGATTCCCAGGGAGGTGTTGACTGACCAGGGTCCCAATTTCACGAGTCACACTCTCTCAGGCTTATCAGCTATTAGGGATTAGGAGAGTGAGGACCACTCCCTACTACCCTCAGAGAGATGGCTTGGTAGAGCATTTTAATCAGACACTAAAAAGAATGCTCAGGAAGTTTGTGTCAGAGACCGAAAGGACTGGGACAAATGGCTGCCATTTCTGTTGTTTGCATACTGTGAGGTTCCCCAGGCCTCTACAGGCTTTTCACCTTTTGAGCTGCTCTACGCCCACCAGATCAGAGGTCCCTTGGATGTGCTCCGGGAGACTTGGGATGGGCCTGGGAAACTGCAGGACATGAACATTGTCTCCTACGTTCTGAAAATGTGGAAACAGTTCATGAAGTCCACAGTGATTGCCAGGGAGAACCTTCTCCAGGCACAAGCAAAGCAGAAGGAATGGTATGACCCGCTCAGCCAGACAGAGCAGTCTTGAACCCGGTGAAGAAGTCCTGTTGCTTTTGCCTACATCAGAGCACAAGCTGTTGGCGAAGTGGCAGGGCCCCTACCAGGTCAAGCAGGAAATGGGTCCAGTGATGTACCAGATCCACACGCCTGACTGAAAACAGCCTTTGCAGACTTTCCACATCAACATGCTCAAGAAATGGCACCCTCGTCCCACCCTATCCCACCAGTGATCCATTCTCTGTTCATTCAGGCTGCGAGGGACGAAGAGGAACCAGTGGAACACTACCTACAAGGATCAGAGGGAGAGCTGCAGTTGGATCTGAGCCACGTGGAAGAGAAAAAAGGAAGGAGCTTCTTCAGATCTTGCCTTTGCACCTGTTCCTGGAAACCTCTGGCTGCACAGAGGTCGCCCACCACCACATCACCTTAAAGGATCCCAAGCCCATTCACCAGCCAGTCTACAGGGTACCAGAATGCCTGCTGCCAGTGTTGAAGAGAGAACTCGAGGTGATGAGGGAACTGGGGGTTACTGAGCTGTCCTCTAGTGACTGCAGCAGTCCGGTCATCTTAGTCCCTAAGAAAGATGGCACCCTGGGGTTTTGCTTGGACTTCAGGAAAGTGAATGGTGTCAGTAAACTGGACCTGTATCCTATGCCAAGGACTGATGATCTAGTGGAGTGGATAGGAGGCTCCAGCTACATCAGCACGCTCAACCTCTGCAAGGGCTACTGGCAGTCCCCCTCACCCCAGAGAATAGAGAAATCACAGCTTTCAGGACACCTTTTAGACATTTTCAGTTCACTGTCCTTCCCTTTGGTCCTCCACGGTGCCCCTGCTACGTTCCATGGCTGATGGACAAGGTCCTGGCAGGTACGGAGAAATTTGCAGCAGCTTACCTTGATGACATTGTGGTGTTTAGCAACTCATGGGAAGAACATTTGAGCCAGCTGTGCACAATGTTGCATAAAATCAAAGAGGCAGGACTGACCATCCGTCCCAACAAGTGCTCTCTGGCCAGAGAAGAGACCCAGTATTTGGTTTTTGTCCTGGGGAAGGGGTAATCCGGCTGCAAGTGGGGAAAGTGGAAGCTGTCAAGTGGGCTGAGAGGCCCACTACCAAGTCTCAAGTGAAATCCTTCATGGGTCTGGTTGGCTGGCACAGTCAGTACATTCCCCGCTTCTCTACCATCTTGGCTACCGTGACAGACCTTACCAGGAAAAAACAGCAAAAAAGGTGCTGTGGACGGATGAGTGTGGGAAGGTTTTCCAGAAGGACTCCCTCTGCAAGGAGCTGGTCCTGAAAAGCCATGACTTTGAGCAGCCTTTCACAGTCCAGACCGATGCGTCAGATCTGGGCATTGGTGCGGTGTTGCTACAAGGAGAGCCAGATAACCTCTGGCCTGTGGCATACATAAGCAGAAAGCTCCTCAAGCATGAGGGGAGATACTCTGTGATGGAGATGGAGTGTCTTGCCATCAAATGGCACTGGACTCCCTTAAATACTACTTGTTGGGGATGAAGTTCACCTTGGAGACAGACCATCAAACACTGACCTGGCTGAAAGACATGAAAGATACCAACTCCAGAATCACGAGGTGGTTACTCGCAATGCAGTCGTTCGACAATGTCATCCATTACAGGAAGGGTATGGAGAACTGTATGGGAGACTTCTTTTCCAGGATGCCTCAGGGGGCGTTTTCAGAGGGGGTAGGGTGTGTCACAGGGCTAGCCCATGTCCTGTAAAGTAAGGTGTACACACACACACAAACACACCATGCGCTCACTAGCATTAAAAGTTAAATCAAATCAAAGTTAACCGGGCCCGGTTATTAAAGGGGCATTGCTTGTTTGTTTGTTGTCTTGCAAGTATTTTTTCCTCTCTCAGTTATTTTTTTTTTAATGTCTTCCTTTTTTCTGCCAGGCCTGCACTGTACATATTGCTGCACAGGATTTGTTGGTTTCCACTGGAAAAATTAATACACCTGGACTGCATCACTGGATTCTGTCTCAGTTTTTTTGGGTTTCAGCCACTTGGCCAACCTCACAAATACAATAACTAAATTTATATGGTGTGACTGATGCTGGTTATGAAGGTTAACAATCTTGGAATAATGCATGACCAAGTTGTGGTAATAAGAGGTTTTCATGATCGCAGTATTACTCACAAAACAGTGGATGGTCTAAAATAAGGTTGCCAACAGAATTAAATGGGAGTGATAATTGTAGGCTATATGTTTCATGTTCTATTAGACATTGTTCTTCAAAATCACAGCAATTACTTTAGTGAGTACAGTGTCATTACAGAACCTTCAAAATCATTTTCTAAATTTTTATTAAAGAACACATTTTATTACAGTATGTTGGTAGGCTGGTAAGTTAAATTTAGATATTTTATTGTTACAGTCATGATGTTCTGCTCACTTTGATTGAGTTTAACTTTTTATTTGACTCACTGCACATGGGGCAATGTAGTTTGGTTCTTAGTTAACTTGTATTTTGTAAGACTTTCATTAAAGAGCCGCAGAAAGGAAAGGAAATAGTTCACAGACAACTTAATATAAATATATTACCACAGAATTTTGTGACTTAAATTGTTTGTGAGAGAATTTAAAGGGAGTATTCACCCCAAAATCAAAAATAAGCATTTTCCCTCTGGCCTGTAGTGCTATTTATCCTTCTTTTTGTGTGTGTGTGATTTGCAAAGCTTTGAAGATACCAGCTGTAGAGATGTCTGCCTTCTCTCCAATATAATGGGACTACATGATACTTGGCTTGTGGTGCTAAAAGCAGAAAAAAATACATTTGAAAAAATTTAATCCAGTGTCTCTTTCCAAAAATCATGACCTGGCTACTTAAGGTAATCCACTGTTTTTTTTGTTTTTTTGTTTGGTGATTTGAGCACCACAAACCTGGTACCATTCATTCCAATCATACTTGAGAATAGGCAGATATCTCCAAAACTATTCAACACACACACACACACACACACACACACATACACACACACAAATTAGACATATAAATAGCACTACAGGCCAGGGGGAAAATATGTTTCTTTGTTTTTGGAGTGAATTTTTGCTTTAAGAAAGAGTTTTCAAACACTACAACATCTTGAAAATATTTCTTCTTATTTCTGGTAACTTCAGGCCATACACAAGAGGGTTCAGAAGTGGCGGCATCATTACAAACTCCAATGATAAAATTATAGCAAGAAATGGGTTTATCTTTTCAACATCAATACGACTTAAGGCTATGTCACAAAATAAAGAGAAGGAATAACTGACAAATGAAATAGTATGTGGCAAACAGGTTTGAAACACTTTGCTCTTGAATTCAGATGAACTTTTCCTGCACACAAAGTAAATTCGAAAGTAGGTATACAAGACATAGATCAGGGCAGAATTACTGTAATTACGGTTACGAGCAAGCCAACAATATTGTTGATAAAAGTGGTGACACATGACAGTTTAGCAATATTCCAGATGGCACAGTAAACTTTTAGGATCTTGTTGCCGCACAAAGGAAGCATGATGGTCAAGTAAAGACATGTGCCAACAGAAAAGGCTGGACAGATCCAAGCAAAGGCTGCCAACCCACACACTGTCTTAGGGGTCACCTTGCTGTGATAGTGTAAAGGATCACATACAGCAACATATCTATCATAAGCCATAATGCTCAGGATGGTCATTTCATAGGAAGCATACGTGTAAATAATATAGATCTGAGTAAAACAAGCAGGACGTGAGATTAAATGAGTATCAGACAGAAGGTCCTGGAGGAATCTGGGAAAGAAACCAGCTGCGCCATAAAGAGAGTTGACAGATAACAAAGCAATAAAAAATATACATGGGCTCATGAAGTGTTCTCTCCTGTGATATTACCAGTATTACAATAAGATTTGCACAGACAATAATTGCAAACAGCAGGAAGCACAGTACAAATGCTGGATAACGATAAAACCCAATGTTCACATACATGGTGAGGTTAAAGTAAAACTTTATGGTGTCATTTTCCATTTCACATGTCAGGTTAAACCAGAGATTTAATATGAAAAATCCTTTTCTTTCTTCCTCCTTTTCTTTCAGTTGCAAGATATTTTATACCTGTCACCTTCAAGAAAGTTTCAGTAGGCCTACATGATGCTGGAGAGCCCCTGAGTGAATTCATCAGTCGAGATGAAAAGTCTTTATAGTTTATGGTGGGTTGAAACATGAAGAATACACTGGAAATCAGAGATTGGCTGTCTTCATTGCCACAGACACAAACATAGGTCCACCCTAATAATACCCTAGGTGGCGCTATATTTGCCTGGCAAATTTTTATAGATTCAAATTATTTTTTCAGCTGCATGTTTTTGCCAAAATTTATACAACTTTGTTTACTTAACCCTCCTTTTAATTAAGTAAGTTCATAGAACCCAGAAAAATCATTTTCTAAAGCTCTATTAAAGAACACATTTTATTACAGTATGCTGGTAGGCTGGTGAGTTAAATTTAGATATTTTATTGTGAATAGCCTTTTGAAAAATCTCATACTATACCTGTATATGTTACGAGTGTGCTGAGTTAATTAATAAAACAAAGAGTGGACCCAAAATGCAGACTAGAACACTGGGGGCAGAGTTCAAAAGGTGATTTAATAACAAATAAAAGGTAACAAAAGCTCAGGCTACATGAAATGAGGTGGCAGTCCAAAATGCACAAACTAAGGCAGGAACCAAAACAAGGTGAAAATCCAAACCAGTAACCCAACCCCCCCCCCCCCCCCCCCCCCCCCCCCCCCCAAAAAAAAAAAAAAACAACACAAAGGGAACACAGACAGGAAATCGCGGACACGAAGGAAATACTCACAGGGCACAGGAGCTCAACCACAAAACAACACAAATGAACTGACACAGACACAGAGAAACACAGGGACTAAATTGACAGAAAACTAATCAGACACAGGTGGGCAAACAACGACAGGTCAAAATAATCAGTGATCAAAAAAGAGCGGGATAACAGAAAAAGACAGGAAGTAAAAACAACAAAGACACACAAAGGAAAACCAAGACTACAAAATAAAACACGAAATACCAACAAAAACTCTAAACCATGACAGTACCTCCCCTTCAAGGGATGGATCCCAGACGTCCCTTCAATAACAAAATCAAATCAAGTCTCAAGAGTCCAGAGGAGCTGGGTGGGAGGAGGGGGTCTGGAAGGGGGGCAAAACAAAAAGTTACAATTGACAGGCACACAGCCTGGCGACAAGGTAAAGCAGGAACTATAAGTCTGTTGACCCAGGGACTGGACAGGGGCCAGGTGGAAGCTTCAGGCATAGTGCCTGAGGGCAGGGCAGAGGCAGAGACATCAGGCTGATGACCTGAGGGCAGGGCAGAGGCAGAGGCAGAGACATCAGGCTGATGACATGAGGGCAGGGCAGAGGCAGAGACATCAGGCTGATGACATGAGGGCAGGGCAGAGGCAGAGACCTCAGGCGGACGGCCTGAGGGCAAACCAGAGGCGGAGCAGGAGACCTCAGGCGGACAGCCTGAAGGCAGGGCAGAGGCGGCGCCAGGGACTTAAGGGGGACGGCCTGAAGGCAGGGCAGAGGCAGACTTAGAGACCTCAGGCGGGCAGCCTGGGGTTGACCCAGGGAAGCAGAGCAGATCTGGGGGATAGGCATGAAGGAGCCGGAACCCTTCAGGAGGTTGGCAATGAAGGTGATGACAACCAGGAGACTGCTGGCGAAGGCGAAGATGAGACCCCGCTGGGAGCTGATGGCAGAGATGAAGGCAGTGGGAACCCTCTGGGGGTTGGTGGCGCTGACAAAGACGGGACCTCTCTGGCAGCCGGTGACGGCGGGGAAGATGAAGGTGGGACCCTTCTGACAGACAAACAGGAGGCTAAAGACAAGGACGGGACCCCTCGGGAGGATGAGCAGGAGACCAAAGGCAAAGACGGGACCCCTAGGGAGGACGAGCAGGAGACCAAAGGCGAAGATGGGACCCGTCAGGAGAACGAGCAGGAGACCAAAGGCGAAGATGGGACCCCTCAGGAGGATGAGCAAGAGGCCAAAGGCGAAGACAGGACCCCTCAGGAGGATGAGCAAGAGGCCAGCGGCGCTGGCGAAGATGAAGGCGGGACCCCTCTGGCAGCCGGCAGCACTGGCGAAGAAAAAGGCAGAACCCCTCTGGGGGCCGGCACTGAGACGATGGAGCATCCAACAGGAGACGCAGTGACACCTGGGAGAATGGAGGCAGCTGCAGCTCAGGATGGGCAGGTGGTGACTGTGGCCCAGCTGGAGCAGGGACTGGAGGTGGCTGCGGCGGCGAAGACGGCCCAGCCGAAGCAGGGACTGGAGGTGGCTGTGGCGGTGAAGATGGCCCAGCCGAAGCAGGGACTGGAGGTGGCTGTGGCGGCGAAGACGGCCCAGCCAGAACAGGAGATGGCTGCGGCCCAACCAGGACAGAAGATGATGGCGACAGCCCAGCTGGAACAGGAGATAGCTGCAGCAGCCCCATCAGGACAGGAAATGGTGGCAGTGGCGACCCCACCGGGACAGGAGATGGCTATGGCCCAGCCAGAACAGGAGATGGCTGTGGCCCAACCAGGACAGAAGATGATGGCGACGGCCCAGCTGAAACAGGAGATAGCTGCAGTGGCCCCACCGGAACAGGAGATGGTGGCGACGGTCCCACTGGATCAGGAGAGATGAAGGCTGGGTTGCTGGGCAGAACCTCCATGGCGCTGGGCAGCAGAACCTCCATGGTGCTGGGCAGCAGAACCTCCATGGCACTGGGCAGCTGAGGTTCAGGGACACTGGGCAGCTGGGGTTCAGGGACGCTGGGCAGCTAAGGCTGAGATTCTGGGGCTGGATCAGGCAGGGAACTGGCTGGCAGAGAAGCAGGCTTAGCAGGTGGCTGGTGGCTTAACGAGTCCATGCCGAGCTCAATATCAGGATTGTTTGGGGAATCAATTTCAGCCTGCAAGCCTCTCTTAAGGGCTCTAATCCCTGCCAAGTTATAAGTTATCAGTGGAATATGCAGAATCTTGGGCCTCAACAAAAAAGTGTTCTCCATCAATGAATAAACAAAAAGTCACCGCTTAAGATCGGTGCAGCCCTCAATGGCTAAGCGCAGCTGCTCAAATTCGGTGCACACCTTATTAAGTTCCTCCAAAAAAGACAAGTCTGCTGGGTCCATATTTTGGTCAGTTCGTAAGTTGACAGTTGACACCACAAGCCAAGTGCCACTCAGTCCCATCATACTCGAGAAAAAGCAGATATCTCCAAAACTCTGCAACTCACACAAAAAGTAGACATATAAATAGCACTACAGGCCAGGGAAAAAATATATATCTTTGTTTCTGGAGTGAATTTGTCCCTTTAAGAAAGAGTTTTCAAACACGACAACATCCTGAAAATATTTCTCCTTATTTCTGGTAACTTCAGGCTGTACACTAGAGGGTTCAGAAGTGGCAGCATCATTACAAACTCCAATGATCAAATTATAGCAAGAAATGGGTTTATCTTCGAGTGAGGGAAGGATGGAGCATGAGATTGACAGACAGATTGGTGCAGTGGCCGCAGTAATGCGGTCGTTGTACCGGTCTGTCGTGGTGAAGATGGAGCTGAGCTGAAAGGCGAAGCTCTCAATTTAGCAGTCAATCTAAGTTCCTACCCTCACCTATGGTCATGAACTTTGGGTCATGACCGAAAGAACAAGATTTCGGATACAAGCGGCTGAAATGGGTTTCCTCCGCAGGGTGGCGGGGCGCTCCCTTAGAGATAGGGTGAGGATGTCATGTTCCACTGTTTGTTAAGTATTTTATTTTCTCCCTCATGTTTCATGTCTTGTCTTCCTATTTTATTTTGTGATCACTCACCTCTGTCTCTGTTCCAGGTTCCTGTCTGCCCTGCCCCCTCCCCGTCTGTGTGCACCTGATCCCTGATTGTGTCTCCCGCACCTGTGTCTAATCACTCCCCATCTGTCCTGCATATATTTCCCCTTGTGTCTTGTCTCGTCGCCAGTTCGTCGATGTTCACAGCTCATGTTCCAGCCTTTTCTTACAGCCTCAGTCATAGCTATATTGTGTTTGAACCTTGCCTGTCTTTTGACCTTGCCTTTTTGCCTCACGTCGTGGATACCTTTGCCTGGTTTGACTGCTTCCTTGTGTACCGACCCCTGCCTGGAATAAACCTTGTTTTGCTGCTTTTAACCGGTCTGAGTCGTGCATTTGAGTCCTGCCTTTTCTGTGCTAAGTTCACAACAGAGGAGCTCTGTCACCCGGGAGGAGCTCAGAGTAGAGCCACTGCTCCTCCACGTCGAGAGGAGCCAGCTGAGGTGGCTCGGGCATGTATATCGGATGCCTCCTGGATGCCTTCCTGGGAGGGTGTTCCGGGCATGCCCCACCGGGAGGAGGCCCCGGGGAAGACCCAGGACACGCTGGAGGGACTATGTCGCTTGGCTGGCCTGGGAACGCCTCAGGATCCCCCCGGAAGAGCTGGAGGAAGTGTCCAGGGAGAGGGAAGTGTGGGCATCCCTGCTCAGACTGCTGCTCCCGTGACCCAGCCCCGGATAAGCGGAAGAAGATGGATGGATGGATGGGTTTATCTTTTCAACATCAATACGACTTAAAGCTATGTCACAAAATGCAGTGATGCAATAAGTGACAAATGAAATAGTATGTGGCAAACAGGTTTGAAACACTTTGCTCTTGAATTCAGATGAGCTTTTCCTGCACACAAGTATAATTCAAAAGTATGTATACAAGACATAGATTGGGGCAGAATTGCTGTAATTGCAGCTACGAGCAAGCCAACAATATTGTTGATAAAAGTGGTGACACATGACAGTTTAGCAATATTCCAGGTGGCACAGTAAACTTTTAGGATCTTGTTGCCACACAAAGGAAGCCTGATGGTTAAGTAAAGATATGTGCCAACAGAAAAGGCTGGACAGATCCAAGCAAAGGCTGCCAACCCACACACTGTCTTAGGGGTCACCTTGCTGTGATAATGTAAAGCAGTGATTCCCAAACTGGGGTACTCGTACCCCCAGGGGTACGCAAAATGAAGTAGGGGGTACGCGAAAAATAAAAATAAAAACGTGATTTGCTACTGCCGATTTGCAGGGGCGGCAGTAGCTCAGTCTGTAAGGACTTGGCTTGGGAACCGAAGGGTCGCCGGTTCAAGTCCCACACGGACCAAAGTACGGAGCGTGGACTGGTAGCTGGAGAGGTGCCAGTTCACCTCCTGGGCACTGCCGAGGTGCCCTTGAGCAAGGCACCGAACCCCTAACTGCTCGGGGCGCACCTGACTATATGTATGTGTGTGCAGCCCCCTCGCTCTGACACCTCTCCCTGATGCATGTCTATAGGTCCTGTTTGTGCATGTGCGTGTGTATTTCGGGCCTGTGTGTATGTAGAGAAAAAATGACAACAGAGTGAAAAAACTGTAATTTCCCCTTGGGGGATTAATAAAGTATGACTTAAACTTAAACTTAAACAGCCTGATTACATTTTGAAACTGGTGTCAAATGGACATACAGTCTGAGGTGCCTGCTCACGTTGCCAAAAAATACGCATACAGTATGTATAGGCTACCCTCTAGTGTTCAGCGAATTGCACTGCAAAAATAAATACAAGTGCTAGACTTCAATCGGTGATTGATTAAAACCTGTGGGTGTGTCTGTGTAGAGTTGCTGTCACTCATACCGGTCGCCCAGCTAACCGCCGTAAATGGATAAATGGCTATAAAGGATAAATTGCCCTTCCAGAGGGACATCAACTGCTACCATCAGTCAGCCCACAGTCAAAGATGCACTTGCAAATGTGGCAAACGAAGCTGCT
>JAWZSL010000109.1:0-44745 GCA_034769285.1 Lutjanus argentimaculatus | reverse complement strand
CAATATATGGAGACACCAGGACGTCTCCAAAGCAGCTTCATGTGTAAATAGTTTATTTCATGCAGATATGTAACTGGTTATGTTTTACACTAAAACACTGTGAAATCATATTTTATAATTCATTACTATCATCATCATTATTGCACAACTCTGCTGGCTGAAGCTCCTGAGGAAGGAGCCGGTGGGCAGGAGCCGGGGAGAAGAGAGAGGCCGGCCGCAAAGCTCCAGCTCGACCCGGCTGAACACCCACCTGAGCCGGATTGAGGTGCAGCTTCGACCCATGTGCAAAATTACGCACAGGTTATCTGTCCAGCATCAGGCTCTGACAAAAGGACACATACTGTTTTCTCCCTGGGCTGGACTGGTCTCGTGGTCAGATATAACGATATAAGATCATAATTGTTCAAACCGTGTTTGAACTACAGCTGCTCGTGTGACTGATCTGTTACTGTCGATCTGTCAGCTGGGATCCGTCTCGTGTGCACTTTGCAGGTCAGTTGAGATTTATTGGGTTTTAAGTTTAATAATTTGTGATTCCTTATTAGTGAGAATAATTTTACACACACACACACACACACATGCACGCTGTTAAACATTAATGAAAGGTGTTTTTTTATTGTGGAGATGTGTGTGTGCACCTCAGCTCAGGGTGCTATCTTGTGCAGGGAGCCCTGCACAAGATAGCACCCCGCGACTGTGCCACAGACCTTGCGCTTTGACCAAGATGCGCCCAAATGTGCCCGACCACGCCTTCACTTTGCCTTCATTTTTAGAGCTCCCGCTCATGGCTGCAGAGACCATACGCAAGTTAATTTGCTATCTTGCAGACATGGCAAAAATGGCAACTGAGCTAATCAGCTGCACTAACAGCCAACGGCTTAGTGGCAGGTATAAAATCAGTGTGTTTAATATGTAGGCCTTTACATCTTTGTATTTTTCGGTTTATGTAATGCTGTCAGAGGATAAGCAATGTTTTGCTGTAGAGATGAAGCTTTGATTGAGGCTGAAAAAATGCACTTGGAATTGTTTGGTAGCAAAATTTTAATGTGTTAAAATTTAATAATAAATAATAAATAATAAATTTGAATGATTAACTGGTTAATGTGTCGTCAGTGTGATGATCAATTAAGAAAAAAGTACTTACAGTATGCATCCCTACTATAAGCAGTTTCCACTGCAGCAGCAACCTAAAACAAAAGGGTTTACCTCAGGAAGTCCATGGATCCAATCACACGTGTTAACTGAGTAAACTGATATACTTCAATATGTATTTCGCACTAGATATGAAAGTTGTATAACTTTTGATCAAAACATGCAGCTGAAAAAATAATTTGAATCTGTAAAAATTTGCCAAGCAAATAGAGCGCCACCTAGGGTGTTATTAGGGTGTTAGTAGGGTGGGTCTTTGTTAGTCTCTGTGGCAATGAAGACGGCCAATCTCTGATTTCCAGTGTATTCTTCATGTTTCCAACCCCACCATAAACTATAAAGACTTTCATCTCGACTGATGAATTCACTCAGGGGCTCTCCAGCATCATGTAGGCCTACTGAAACTTTCTTGAAGGTGACAGGTATAAAATATCTTGCAACTGAAAGAAAAGGAGGAAGAAAGAAAAGGATTTTTCATATTAAATCTCTGGTTTAACCTGACATGTGAAATGGAAAATGACACCATAAAGTTTTACTTTAACCTCACCATGTATGTGAACATTGGGTTTTATCGTTATCCAGCATTTGTACTGTGCTTCCTGCTGTTTGCAATTATTGTCTGTGGAAATCTTATTGTAATACTGGTAATATCACAGGAGAGAACACTTCATGAGCCCATGTATATTTTTATTGCTTTGTTATCTGTCAACTCTCTTTATGGCGCAGCTGGTTTCTTTCCCAGATTCCTCCAGGACCTTCTGTCTGATACTCATTTAATCTCACGTCCTGCTTGTTTTACTCAGATCTATATTATTTACACATATGCTTCCTATGAAATGACCATCCTGAGCATTATGGCTTATGATAGATATGTTGCTGTATGTGATCCTTTACACTATCACAGCAAGGTGACCCCTAAGACAGTGTGTGGGTTGGCAGCCTTTGCTTGGATCTGTCCAGCCTTTTCTGTTGGCACATGTTTTTACTTGACCATCATGCTTCCTTTGTGCGGCAACAAGATCCTAAAAGTTTACTGTGCCAACTGGAATATTGCTAAACTGTCATGTGTCACCACTTTTATCAACAATATTGTTGGCTTGCTCGTAACCGTAATTACAGTAATTCTGCCCCTGATCTATGTCTTGTATACCTACTTTCGAATTATACTTGTGTGCAGGAAAAGTTCATCTGAATTCAAGAGCAAAGTGTTTCAAACCTGTTTGCCACATACTATTTCATTTGTCAGTTATTCCTTCTCTTTATTTTGTGACATAGCCTTAAGTCGTATTGATGTTGAAAAGATAAACCCATTTCTTGCTATAATTTTATCATTGGAGTTTGTAATGATGCCGCCACTTCTGAACCCTCTAGTGTATGGCCTGAAGTTACCAGAAATAAGAAGAAATATTTTCAAGACGTTGTGGTGTTTGAAAACTCTTTCTTAAAGCAAAAATTCACTCCAAAAACAAAGAAACATATTTTCCCCCTGGCCTGTAGTGCTATTTATATGTCTAATTTGTGTGTGTGTGTGTGTGTGTGTGTGTGTGTGTGTTGTATAGTTTTGGAGATATCTGCCTATTCTCAAGTATGATTGGAATGAATGGTACCAGGCTTGTGGTGCTCAAATCACCAAAAAAAACCAAAAAAACAATGGATTACCTTAAGTAGCCAGGTCATGATTTTTGGAAAGAGACACTGGATTAAATTTTTTCAAATATATTTTTTTCTGCTTTTAGCACCACAAGCCAAGTATCATGTAGTCCCATTATATTGGAGAGAAGGCAGACATCTCTACAGCCGGTATCTTCAAAGCTTTGCAAATCACACACACACAAAAAGAAGGATAAATAGCACTACAGGCCAGAGGGAAAATGCTTATTTTTGATTTTGGGGTGAATTCTCCCTTAAAATTCTCTCACAAACAATTTAAGTCACAAAATTCTGTGGTAATATATTTATATTAAGTTGTCTGTGAACTATTTCCTTTCTGTGGCTCTTTGATGAAAGTCTTACAAAATACAAGTTAACTAAGAACCAAACTACATTGCCCCATGTGCAGTGAGTCAAATAAAAAGTTAAACTCAATCAAAGTGAGTAGAACATCATGACTGTACAGTCGAAGCTACAGTTTACACTACAATGAAACAAACTTCTAAGTACGTCTTACCTTTTCACTGCTATACAGGTATAGTATATGAGATTTTTCATTGTAAACAAAGGCTATTCACAATAAAATATCTAAATTTAACTTACCAGCCTGCCAACATACTGTAATAAAATGTGTTCTTTAATAAAAATTTAGAAAATGATTTTGAAGGTTCTATGATGACACTGTACTCACTAAAGTAATTGCTGTGATTTTGAAGAACAATGTCTAATAGAACATGAAACATATAGCCTACAATTATCACTCCCATTTAATTCTGTTGGCAACCTTATTTTAGACCATCCACTGTTTTGTGAGTAATACTGCGATCATGAAAACCTCTTATTACCACAACTTGGTCATGCATTATTCCAAGATTGTTAACCTTCATAACCAGCATCAGTCACACCATATAAATTTAGTTATTGTATTTGTGAGGTTGGCCGAGTGGCTGAAACCCAAAAACTGAGACAGAATCCAGTGATGCAGTCCAGGTGTATTAATTTTTCCAGTGGAAACCAACAAATCCTGTGCAGCAATATGTACAGTGCAGGCCTGAAATAACTGAGAGAGGAAAAAATACTTGCAAGACAACAAACAAACAAAAGAATACCAAATGCAAAAACTTGTGGGAAAACAGGGAAAAACTCTGCTCTGCACTATCAGCAATGCCCCTTTAATAACCGGGCCCGGTTAACTTTGATTTGATTTAACTTTTAATGCTAGTGAGCGCATGGTGTGTTTGTGTGTGTGTGTACACCTTACTTTACAGGACATGGGCTAGCCCTGTGACACACCCTACCCCCTCTGAAAACACCCCCTGAGGCATCCTGGAAAAGAAGTCTCCCATACAGTTCTCCATACCCTTCCTGTAATGGATGACATTGTCGAACGACTGCATTGCGAGTAACCACCTCGTGATTCTGGAGTTGGTATCTTTCATGTCCTTCAGCCAGGTCAGTGTTTGATGGTCTGTCTCCAAGGTGAACTTCATCCCCAACAAGTAGTATTTAAGGGAGTCCAGTGCCCATTTGATGGCAAGACACTCCATCTCCATCACAGAGTATCTCCCCTCATGCTTGAGGAGCTTTCTGCTTATGTATGCCACAGGCCAGAGGTTATCTGGCTCTCCTTGTAGCAACACCACACCAATGCCCAGATCTGACGCATCGGTCTGGACTGTGAAAGGCTGCTCAAAGTCATGGCTTTTCAGGACCAGCTCCTTGCAGAGGGAGTCCTTCAGGCTCTGGAAAGCCTTCCCACACTCGTCCGTCCACAGCACCTTTTTTGGCTGTTTTTTCCTGGTAAGGTCTGTCAGGGTAGCCAAGATGGTAGAGAAGCGGGGAATGTACTGACTGTGCCAGCCAACCAGACCCATGAAGGATTTCACTTGAGACTTGGTAGTAGGCCTCTCAGCCCACTTGACAGCTTCCACTTTCCCCACTTGCAGCCGGATTACCCCCTTCCCCAGGACAAAAACCAAATACTGGGTCTCTTCTCTGGCCAGAGAGCACTTGTTGGGACGGATGGTCAGTCCTGCCTCTTTGATTTTATGCAACATTGTGCACAGCTGGCTCAAATGTTCTTCCCATGAGTTGCTAACCACCACAATGTCATCAAGGTAGGCTGCTGCAAATTTCTCCGTACCTGCCAGGACCTTGTCCATCAGCCACTGGAACGTAGCAGGGGCACCGTGGAGACCAAAGGGAAGGACAGTGAACTGAAAATGTCTAAAAGGTGTCCTGAAAGCTGTGATTTCTCTATTCTCTGGGGTGAGGGGGACCTGCCAGTAGCCCTTGCAGAGGTTGAGCGTGCTGATGTAGCTGGAGCCTCCTATCCACTCCACTAGATCATCAGTCCTTGGCATAGGATACAGGTCCAGTTTACTGACACCATTCACTTTCCTGAAGTCCAAGCAAAACCTCAGAGTGCTATCTTTCTTAGAGACTAAGATGACCGGACTGCTGCACTCACTAGAGGACAGCTCAGTAACCCCCAGTTCCCTCATCACCTCGAGTTCCCTCTTCAACACCGGCAGCAGGCGTTCTGGTACCCTGTAGACTGGCTGGTGAATGGGCTTGGGATCCTTTAAGGTGATGTGGTGGTGGGCGACCTCTGTGCAGCCAGAGGTTTCCAGGAACAGGTGCAAAGGCAAGATCTGAAGAAGCTCCTTCCTTTTCTTCTCTTCCACGTGGCTCAGATCCAACTGCAGTTCTCCCTCTGATCCTTGTAGGTAGTGTTCCACTGGTTCCTCTTCATCCCTCGCAGCCTGAATGAACAGAGAATGGATCACAGGTGGGATAGGGTGGGACGAGGGTGCCATTTCTTGAGCATGTTGATGTGGAAAGTCTGCAAAGGCTGTTTTCAGTCAGGCGTGTGGATCTGGTACATCACTGGACCCATTTCCTGCTTGACCTGGTAGGGGCCCTGCCACCAACAGCTTGTGCTCTGATGTAGGCAAAAGCAACAGGACTTCTTCACTGGGTTCAAGACTGCTCTGTCTGGCTGAGCGGTCATACCATTCCTTCTGCTTTGCTTGTGCCTGGAGAAGGTTCTCCCTGGCAATCGCTGTGGACTTCATGAACTGTTTCCACATTTTCAGAACGTAGGAGACAATGTTCATGTCCTGCAGTTTCCCAGGCCCATCCCAAGTCTCCTGGAGCACATCCAAGGGACCTCTGATCTGCTGGGCGTAGAGCAGCTCAAAAGGTGAAAGGCCTGTAGAGGCCTGGGGAACCTCACAGTATGCAAACAACAGAAATGGCAGCCATTTGTCCCAGTCCTTTCCGGTCTCTGACACAAACTTCCTGAGCATTCTTTTTTAGTGTCTGATTAAAACGCTCTACCAAGCCATCTCTCTGAGGGTAGTAGGGAGTGGTCCTCACTCTCCTAATCCCTAATAGCTGATAAGCCTGAGAGAGTGTGACTCGTGAAATTGGGACCCTGGTCAGTCAACACCTCCCTGGGAATCCCTACCTGAGAGAAAAAAATTAACAAAGCTGAGGCTACCTGCTTAGCTGTCACCTCTCTCAAAGGGAAAGCCTCTGGATATCTGGTGGCATAGTCACTAACAACCAGGATAAACTTGTTCCCTGCCTCTCCACTGGGCCCACTATGTCTACTCCTCTGTGCTCAAATGGAGTACCAATGGACAGGAAGTGGAACAAGAAGTGCAGGGCAGTGCCTTTCCCTGCTGTCAAGTGGCACTGTGGACAAGTTTTACAGTATTCCTTGACTTGACTGTACATACCTGGCCAATAAAACCTCTTGGAGATGCGCATGAAGGTTTTCATAAAGCCTACATGACCTGTCCAAGGGATTGTTTGACCTATCCTCAAAACTTCCTCTCTACAGGACTGGGGAAGAAACTAGCTGTCTGCCACAGTCACTCTGCCTGTACAGAAGGTCGTTTTCAACCAGGAACTGCTCTCTGAGGGAAGTGATCGAGGGGACTTTCCCTGCCTTCTTAAAAGAATGCACTAGAGTGGAATCCTCCTGCTGCTGCCTGGCAAGGAAAAAGGGTAATGAATCTACCTGCAGCTCTGGAGCTGGAAGTTCGCATTCTGTCTGCTCCACTGGCTGTTGCATAAGTTTCCCCACCTGCTGTCTGCACCTCTCCAATCTGTCCTCTTGTGTGACTGTGGTCCCCACTACCACCTCTTCCCCATGGAATGGCAATAGTTGCAGTGTGTCTGTTTGAGTGTCAGGTGCGCTGAATAGGGGTGCTGTAATAGGCACTGCCTCAGGTCTACTCAGTGGCTCTATCTGTTGTATTGCTGAAACTGCTGGTGGCAGTACCTCTGGGACTGGGCCAACTTCAACCTCCTTATCTTTGGGGTGCATAACTGCACCACAAAACCCTCCCCTGCCCTCGTGAATAAGGTCATACAGAACTGGCAGATCTGTCCCTAACAGGATGGGGTACAGCATGTCTGGGGCAATGGCAACAACCAGTGTCTAACAGGGCAATATGAGGCTTACCATTTAGCTGGACCGTGGCCAGAGGGAAGTGTGACTGCTCTTCAGAGCGGACCATGCATTCAGGTCTAGGGACATAACAAAGACTGGTGGCTTTGTGCTTTTTAATGGGGCAAACTGGACGTGTATGGCCTGCCTCACTACACTTATAACAAACAACCTGAGCCTTGTCAGCTGGCTGAACCCTGCTCATAGTGCTTTCCTGAAATACTGGTCTGTTTTGTCGAGGCTGGCTAGGCGAGCTACTGACTGGACCATCCCCCTTAACCAGTCCCTCAGACTTACCCCTTGCTTGGCGCAGTCCAGCGTAGTAATAGGCAACTGGACCCTTGTGTGCTGAAATGTAGGTGTCGATCAGCTCCGCCACTTCACGTTCCCTGACCCAAGTCCTCACCTCTGGATAGAGGACCCTTGCGCTTCGACCAGATTTTAGCTGGTCTAAGGTGCAAGTGGTTTTTACACCAATGCGCCGAGCATAAGATAGCAAATGTGTTGGGCCATGAGTTCACTTTGCCTTCATTTTTAGACCTCCCACCAATGGCTGCACAGACCAGGTGCAAGTTCATTTGCTATCTTGCAGATGTGGAAAAGAAGCAACTGCGCCAGCATAAATCCACCTGCAAAGTGAACAAAGTTGTATAACTTTTGATCAAAACATGCAGCTGAAAAAATAATTTGAATCTGTAAAAAATTTGCCAGGCAAACATAGCACCACCTAGGGTGTTAATAGGGTGTTATTAGGGTGGGCCTTTGTTTGTCTCTGTGGCAATGAAGACAGCCAATCTCTGATTTACAGTGTATTCTTCATGTTTCCAACCCCACCATAAACTATAAAGACTTTCATCTCGACTAATGAACTCACTCAGGGGCTCTCCAGCATCATGTAGGCCTATTGAAACTTTCTTGAAGGTGACAGGTATAAGATACCTTGCAACTGAAAGAAAAGCAATAAAAAGTTTTCATGATTTTTTAATTTAACATTTGGGTCGTATTTATTTCCACATTATTTGTGTGCTGAAAAAATTAAGCTCTAAGCATTTACAAACTTAGTGCAATTACTTAGAGATATACTCAGTATCAAAAGAGATAGCACTGATGGAGACATTACTAAAAGATGTAATTATAAGAAGGGTTTTTGGATTTTTCACACTAAATCTCTAGTTTAACATGACATGTGAAATGGAAAATGACACCATAAAGTTTCACTTTAACTTCACCATGTATGTGAACATAGGGTTTTATCGTTATCCAGCATTTGTACTGTGCTTCCTGCTGTTTGCAATTATTGTCTGTGCTAATCTTATTGTAATACTGGTAATATCACAGGAGAGAACACTTCATGAGCCCATGTATATTTTTATTGCTTTGTTATCTGTCAACTCTCTTTATGGCACAGCTGGTTTCTTTCCCAGATTCCTCCAGGACCTTCTGTCTGATACTCATTTAATCTCACGTTCCTGCTTGTTTTACTCAGATCTATATTATTTACTCATATGCTTCCTATGAATTGGACCATCCTCAGCATTATGGCTTTGATAGATATGTTGCTATATGTGATCCTTTACATTATCACAGCCAGGTGACCCCTAAGACAGTGTGTGGGTTGGCAGCCTTTGCTTGGATCTGTCCAGCCTTTTCTGTTGGCACATGTCTTTACTTAACCATCAGGCTTCCTTTGTGTGGCAACAAGATCCTAAAAGTTTACTGTGCCATCTGGAATATTGCTAAACTGTCATGTGTCACCACTTTTATCAACAATATTGTTGGCTTGCTCGTAGCTGCAATTACAGCAATTCTGCCCCTGATCTATGTCTTGTATACCTACTTTCGAATTATACTTGTGTGCAGGAAAAGCTCATCTGAATTCAAGAGCAAAGTGTTTCAAACCTGTTTGCCACATACTATTTCATTTGTCACTTATTGCGTCACTGCATTTTGTGACATAGCCTTAAGTCGTATTGATGTTGAAAAGATAAACCCATTTCTTGCTATAATTTTGTCATTGGAGTTTGTAATGATGCCGCCACTTCTGAACCCTCTAGTGTACGGCCTGAAGTTACCAGAAATAAGAAGAAATATTTTCAAGATGTTGTCGTGCTCGAAAACTCTTTCTTAAAGGGACAGTTCACCCCAAAATCAAAGATACATATTTTTCCCCTGGCCTGTAGTGCTTTTTATACGTCTATTTTTGTGTGTGTGAGTGAGTTGCAGAGTTTTGGAGATATCTGCCTTTTCTCGGGTATAATGGGACTGAATGGCACTTGGCTTGTGGTGCTCAAATCAACAAAAAAATACATTCGAGAAATTCAAAACCAGTGTCTCTTTTCCAAAAATCGGTTACTCAAGATAAGTCACAGACCTTGCTGTGAGCAGAAAGTAGTTCTTGCATGAAACTGCTCACAACTCTGTGGATTGTCTTAAGTAGCCAGGTCATGATTTTTAGAAAGACCCCATGGTTTTAAATTTTTCAAATGTATTTTTTGTGCTTTGAGCACCACAAGCCAAGTATCATGTAGTCCCATTATATTGGACAGAATACAAACATCTCTACAGCCAATATCTCCAAAACTCTGCAAATCACACACAAAAAAAAGAAGGATATATAGCACTATAGGCCAGAGGGAAAATGCTTATTTTTGATTTTGGGGTGAATTCTCCCTTAAAATTCTCTCACAAACTATTAAAATCAGTGGTAAAATATTTTTATATTAAGTTGTCTGTAAACTGTTTTCTTTCCTTTCTGTGGCTCTTTGACTAAGGTCTGACAAAATACAAGTTAACTAAGAACCAAACTACATTGCCCCATGTGCAATGAGTCAAATAAAAAGTTAAACTCAATCAAAGTGAGCAGAACATCATAAACTGTACAATTGAAGGTACCGTCTACACTACAATGAAACAAACTTTTAAGTACATCTTACCTATTCACTGCTATACAGGTATAGTATATGAGATTTTTCAAAAGGCTATTCACAATAAAATATCTAAATTTAACTCACCAGCCTACCAACATACTGTAATAAGATGTGTTCTTTAATAGAGCTTTAGAAAATGATTTTTCTGGGTTCTATGAACTTACTTAATTAAAAGGAGGGTTAAGTGAAAAAAGTTGTATAAATTTGGGCAACAACATGCAGCTGAAAAAATAATTAGAATCTATAAAAATTTGCCAGGCAAATATAGCGCCACCTAGGGTGTTATTAGGGTGGGCCTTTGTTTGTCTCTGTGGCAATGAAGACAGCCAATCTCTGATTTCCAGTGTATTCTTCATGTTTCCAACCCCGCCATAAACTATAAAGACTTTCATCTTGACTAATGAACTCACTCAGGGGCTCTCCAGCATCATGTAGGCCTATTGAAACTTTCTTGAAGGTGGCAGGTATAAAATATCTTGCAACTGAAAGAAAAGCAATAAAAAGTTTTCATGATTTTTTAATTTAACATTTGGGTCGTACTTATTTCCACATTATTTGTGTGCTGAAAAAATTAAGCTCTAAGCATTTACAAACTTAGTGCAATTACTTAGAGATATACTCAGTATCAAAAGAGATAGCACTGATGGAGACATTACTAAAAGATGTAATTACAAGGAGCGTTTAAGGATTTTTCACATTAAATCTCTAGTTTAACATGACATGTGAAATGGAAAATGACACCATAAAGTTTTACTTTAACTTCACCATGTATGTGAACATAGGGTTTTATCGTTATCCAGCATTTGTACTGTGCTTCCTGCTGTTTGCAATTATTGTCTGTGCTAATCTTATTGTAATACTGGTAATATCACAGGAGAGAACACTTCATGAGCCCATGTATTTTTTATTGCTTTGTTATCTGTCAACTCTCTTTATGGCGCAGCTGGTTTCTTTCCCAGATTCCTCCAGGACCTTCTGTCTGATACTCATTTAATCTCACGTCCTGCTTGTTTTACTCAGACCTATATTATTTACTCATATGCTTCCTATGAATTGACCATCCTGAGCATTATGGCTTATGATAGATATGTTGCTATATGTGATCCTTTACACTATCACAGCCAGGTGACCCCTAAGACAGTGTGTGGGTTGGCAGCCTTTGCTTGGATCTGTCCAGCCTTTTCTGTTGGCACATGTCTTTACTTAACCATCAGGCTTCCTTTGTGTGGCAACAAGATCCTAAAAGTTTACTGTGCCATCTGGAATATTGCTAAACTGTCATGTGTCACCACTTTTATCAACAATATTGTTGGCTTGCTCGTTAGCTGTAATTTACAGCAATTCTGCCCCTGATCTATGTCTTGTATACCTACTTTCGAATTATACTTGTGTGCAGGAAAAGCTCATCTGAATTCAAGAGCAAAGTGTTTCAAACCTGTTTGCCACATACTATTTCATTTGTCACTTATTCCTTCTCTGTATTTTGTGACGTTAGCCTTAAGTCGTATTGATGTTGAAAAGATAAACCCATTTCTTGCTATAATTTTATCATTGGAGTTTGTAATGATGCCGCCACTTCTGAACCCTCTAGTGTACGGCCTGAAGTTACCAGAAATAAGAAGAAATATTTTCAAGATGCTGTCGTGCTTGAAAACTCTTTCTTAAAGGGACAGTTCACCCAAAATCAAAGATGCATATTTTCCCCCTGGCCTGTAGTGCTTTTTATACGTCTATTTTTGTGTGTGTGAGTGAGTTGCAGAGTTTTGGAGATATCTGCCTTTTCTCGGGTATGATGGGACTGAATGGCACTTGGCTTGTGGTGCTCAAATCAACAAAAAAATACATTCGAGAAATTCAAAACCAGTGTCTCTTTTCCAAAAATCGGTTTACTCAAGATAAGTCACAGACCTTGCTGTGAGCAGAAAGTAGTTCCTGCATGAAACTGCTCACAACTCTGTGGATTGTCTTAAGTAGCCAGGTCATGATTTTTAGAAAGACCCCATGGTTTTAAATTTTTCAAATGTATTTTTTGTGCTTTGAGCACCACAAGCCAAGTATCATGTATTCCCCATTATATTGGAGAGAAGGCAGACATCTCTACAGCCAATATCTCCAAAACTCTGCAAATCACACACAAAAAAAGAAGGACAAATAGCACTACAGGCCAGAGGGAAAATGCTTATTTTTGATTTTGGGGTGAATTCTCCCTTAAAATTCTCTCACAAATATATGTAATATATTAATATTAAGTTGTCTGTGAACTATTTTCTTTCCTTTCTGTGGCTCTTTGACTAAGGTCTGACAAAATACAAGTTAACTAAGAACCAAACTACATTGCCCCATGTGCAATGAGTCAAATAAAAAGTTAAACTCAATCAAAGTGAGCAGAACATCATAACTGTACAATCAAAGGTACAGTCTACACTACAATGAAACAAACTTTTAAGTACATCTTACCTATTCACTGCTATACAGGTATGGTATATGAGATTTTTCAAAAGGCTATTCACAATAAAAATATCTAAATTTAACTCACCAGCCTACCAACATACTGTAATAAGATGTGTTCTTTAATAGAGCTTTAGAAAATGATTTTTCTGGGTTCTATGAACTTACTTAATTAAAAGGAGGGTTAAGTGAACAAAGTTGTATAAATTTGGGCAACAAACATGCAGCTGAAAAAATAATTAGAATCTGTAAAAATTTGCCAGGCAAATATAGCACCACCTAGGGTGTTATTAGGGTGGGCCTTTGTTTGTCTCTGTGGCAATGAAGACAGCCAATCTCTGATTTCCAGTGTATTCTTCATGTTTCCAACCCCACCATAAACTATAAAGACTTTCATCTCGACTAATGAACTCACTCAGGGGCTCTCCAGCATCATGTAGGCCTATTGAAACTTTCTTGAAGGTGGCAGGTATAAAATATCTTGCAACTGAAAGAAAAGCAATAAAAGTTTTCATGATTTTTTAATTTAACATTTGGGTCGTACTTATTTCCACATTATTTGTGTGCTGAAAAGTTAAGCTCTAAGCAATTACAAACTTAGTGCAATTACTTAGAGATATTACTCAGTATCAAAAGAGATAGCACTGATGGAGACATTACTAAAAGATGTAATTACAAGAAGCGTTTAAGGATTTTTCACATTAAATCTCTAGTTTAACTTGACATGTGAAATGGAAAATGACACCATAAAGTTTCACTTTGACTTCACCATGTATGTGAACATAGGGTTTTATCGTTATCCAGCATTTGTACTGTGCTTCCTGCTGTTTGCAATTATTGTCTGTGCTAATCTTATTGTAATACTGGTAATATCACAGGAGAGAACACTTCATGAGCCCATGTATATTTTTATTGCTTTGCTATCTGTCAACTCTCTTTATGGCACAGCTGGTTTCTTTCCCAGATTCCTCCAGGACCTTCTGTCTGATACTCATTTAATCTCACGTCCTGCTTGTTTTACTCAGATCTATATTATTTACTCATATGCTTCCTATGAATTGACCATCCTCAGCATTATGGCTTATGATAGATATGTTGCTATATGTGATCCTTTACATTATCACAGCAAGGTGACCCCTAAGACAGTGTGTGGGTTGGCAGCCTTTGCTTGGATCTGTCCAGTCTTTTCTGTTGGCACATGTCTTTACTTAACCATCAGGCTTCCTTTGTGTGGCAACAAGATCCTAAAAGTTTACTGTGCCATGTGGAATATTGCTAAACTGTCATGTGTCACCACTTTTATCAACAATATTGTTGGCTTGCTCATTACCGCAATTACAGTGATTCTGCCCCTGATCTATGTCTTGTATACCTACTTTCGAATTATACTTGTGTGCAGGAAAAGCTCATCTGAATTCAAGAGCAAAGTGTTTCAAACCTGTTTGCCACATACTGTTTCATTTGTCAGTTATTCCTTCTCTGTATTTTGTGACATAGCCTTAAGTCGTATTGATGTTGAAAAGATAAACCCATTTCTTGCTATAATTTTATCATTGGAGTTTGTAATGATGCCGCCACTTCTGAACCCTCTAGTGTACGGCCTGAAGTTACCAGAAATAAGAAGAAATATTTTCAAGATGCTGTCGTGCTTGAAACCTCTTTCTTAAAGGGACAGTTCACCCCAAAATCAAAGATACATATTTCCCCCCTGGCCTGTAGTGCTATTTATACATCTATTTTTGAGTGTGTGTGTGTGAGTTGCAGAGTTTTGGAGATATCTGCCTTTTCTCAAGTATAATGGCACTTGGCTTGTGGTACTCAAATCAACAAAAAAAAAAAAAAAAAAAAATACATTTGAGAAGTAAAAAACCAGTGTCTCTTTCCAAAAATCATGACCCGGTTACTCAAGATAAGTCACAGACCTTGCTGTGAGCAGAAAGTAGTTCCTGCATGAAACTGCTCACAACTCTGTGGATTGTCTTAAGTAGCCAGGTCATGATTTTTTGAAAGACCCCATAGTTTTAAATTTTTCAGATGTATTTTTTTTGTGTTTTGAGCACCACAAGCCGAGTGTCATGTAGTCCCATTATATTGGAGAGAAGGCAGACATCTTTACAGACGATATCTCCAAAACTTTGCAAATCACACCAACAACAAAAAAAGGACAAATAGCACTACAGGCCAGAGGGAAAATGCTTATTTTTGATTTTAGGGTGAATTCTCCCTTAAAATTCTCTCACAAACTATTAAAATCAGTGGTAAAATATTTATATTAAGTTGTCTGTAAACTGTTTTTCTTTCCTTTCTGTGGCTCTTTGACTAAGGTCTGACAAAATACAAGTTAACTAAGAACCAAACTACATTGCCCCATGTGCAATGAGTCAAATAAAAAGTTAAACTCAATCAAAGTGAGCAGAACATCATAACTGTACAATTGAAGGTACCGTCTACACTACAATGAAACAAACTTTTAAGTACATCTTACCTATTCACTGCTATACAGGTATAGTATATGAGATTTTTCAAAAGGCTATTCACAATAAAATATCTAAATTTAACTCACCAGCCTACCAACATACTGTAATAAGATGTGTTCTTTAATAGAGCTTTAGAAAATGATTTTGAAGGTTCTATGATGACATTGTACTCACTAAAGTAATTGCTGTGATTTTGAAGAACAATGTCTAATGGAACATGAAACATGTAGCCTACAATTATCACTCCCATTTAATTCTGTTGGCAACCTTATTTTAGACCATCCACTATTTGTTAACCTTCATAGCCAGCATCAGTCACACCATATAAATTTAGTTATTGTATTGTATTTACATATATATGTGTGTATATATATATATATATATACATATATATATATATATATATATATATATATATATATATACACACATACATATATATAGATTAGATTAGATTAGATTAGATTAGATTAGATTATGGACCAGCTAACTGATACCTGGTAAAAATAAAATAAACTGTCTATAGCTCCTTTTCAATATGCAGAACTGCTTCATTGAATTACAGTTAATATCTCTTTAATGTAACAGCAAGTCACAGTGGCTTCCATTTTGTCAGTTGTTGACAAAGGTGACAAAGGTGTGAAAGGTTGACGTTTCCTCCCACTTGGCGTTTTATACCATTAAAGTCTAAAGGATGTAGCATAAACACAGCATAAAAGATATGTCACATAATTTGGCTGCCCACTGAACACTCGTGTGAACAGCGATGGTTACTGTAATTAGTCATGGCAGGCATCAGCTTTGGATTTCTCCAAATGCAACAACAGTGTGCAATAACAGCAAAAGTGATATAAAGAGTTTTTTGATGGAAGGTGTCTTTTTTTAAGATCTTTAAAAACCATATAAGCAAAAACTAACTAGTTTACTACCTACATAGTATTGCATCTAACCCAAGGTGCATATCAATTGCAAACTACATTATTTTGTGGGATTACCTGTTAAGTAAAAAAATAAATAAAAAAGTTGATGATCCATCCACTTTGTAATTTATGTTTACTTTAGAAGTTCTGTCCTGCTCTTTATTGGATTTGGGGAACACTAACACTGACCAAAGTCGTTACTCAAGACTGCTTTAAATTTGCCAAACCGTCCTTTTCTCTTGTAACAGTGAAACCTGTTTGAATGGTAAGCATCCAAACAAAGTTATGCTGAAATGAAATAACAGTTTCATCTTAGAGATAACTAACTATACCCTGCCAATGTACATAGGCTTGCCATCAAGTGCACATTTAACAAGATCAGCCGAGAAAGAGTTTTCAATCAACTCATGGACTTATGAATTAACTGCTTCATAAAACCTGTGTTGCACTCTTAAAAATAAGGACGACTCCTTCTTCTGTTTGGCAACTTTATTTTTCCCAGTGTTGTATAGTTTTTGAATGTTTTCTTTTTTTTTACACAGCAGCCGGCAGCACTCGTGTCTTACACATACAGAACAACAACAACGATTATGGCACTTCCATAAAACAGACTAGTGTCGTGCTGTGTTGCTCCATACAAGCCCCAACAGACACAAGAATAATACTAGGATAAAAAAAAAATGTTTGATTATTAAAATAAATACAATACTGAAGAAGAATAAAAGTATATTTTCATTAATGTATATTTTCATTAATGTATATTTTCATTAATGTATAACCATCTGAAAAAAAAGAACTGTTCTGTTTTTGTTACCTTAAAATGAGTCGTATCTACAGAGGGCCTGGGCCCTTTTCTTTGAGGCCGCCATGTTGCAGCCCCATGTTTCTACAGTAGTCCAGAAAGGACAAACCAAACACTGGCTCTAGATACAGTCGTTATGCTGCCACCTTATTTTTTCCTACATGCTTGGAAGGAGACAGTCAGACAAGATGCTTGTGATCTGCAAGCTCACCACTATCTACATCCTACACAGCGGTCCTCAAATGCCCAGCATTGCTAACAAATGTGCTGTCAGTTGGTGTGCTATACCGACTGGAGCATATCAAAGCTCTAGACTGACTACATTAAACATTTGGGAGGACCCATTGTGCATGTTTCGTGCAGAGCGTGGGAGACAGCCAGCATAGCATTCTAATGTTAGCACTGATTCCCGACAGACACCATATGTCACCTCAGCACTCTTACTCAGAATGGTTTAACATATGGAGCACTAAAATCTAGGGCTGGACTCAGAATTTATTTCAGTTGAATCAGATTTTGCCGTTGAATACAAATATTTGACGAATTGACCTTTTTTCTCAGTGCATGTTTGCACAGGGATTCTGGTGAGTTTGGCAAGAGCAATAAAACAGCTGTCTCTGCTTAAACAGAACGTATCTTACTTTTTCAAAAAATACCTCTTACTATAGCAGTCCCTTCCACAATGTTGTCACTTAGCAGTGGCGTTGACTCCAGCCAGCAGCCCCTCCACCTTCTCTCCCCGCTTCTTGTCCTCACTCCAGCTGTCCTATCAAATTAAAAGCATAAAAGCCACCAGCACAAGCAAACAAGCAAGCATCGCCTGACCTGCACACTTTGCAGTGCGCTGGGGTATTGTGGTTGACAACATGTCATCTGCGCTCCGTTTCTATCACTCTTCTCCACTTCCACCACAGTTAGTTTCATGGTGTAATTTAGAGACTTTGGTTGAAAAGTTCAGCCTGCCATGCTGTTGCATTGCTGTGTGTACAATGAGCCAAAAAACAACCAGTTGCTTCACCATCACTCAGAAGTTAACCACCAGCACATGTTGTCTCAAAGTGCAACAGCTAATATTAAAAAATATTAAATAAATATTAATAATATGTTGATTTGCATTATATTCATCACCTCGTTGCTATGAACTGCTGCGCCTGATCAGAGCATAGATTGACCTGGAGAACAAGCTGCAGAGAGCAAACCTCCCTGCGATCATCTAAAGCGTGGGAGTATTTTAAACCAAGATGCAACAGTTTGGTTCTATTTAGTTCCACAACCTGGATATGTGTTATCATAGCAGTACAGCTGCTCCACATGAGCGCTGAAAGTGAAGCACCGAGTCAGCAGCATTGTGCTGTTTACTTTCTGTCAGCACCCCAAGCACGATATATGAGCATTATCAACACGTGGAAGATGTTTCTGTTCATAGAAGTCACGTAAGATAGATTTTCTTGATGTTTCTTCATCACTCATGTATTTAAAGTGATGTCTGCACTGCTGCTAACTTTACACCGTGTCTCATCTAATGGTGTTATTTGGCCGTTTTTTATTTTGTGTTCACTTTATCAGGCATGTGTGAGTCAGAAATGTCTAAAACGTTAGAGACTGTTGGCAGTTAGTTTTAATTATTTTCCACTATTTTGCTCCACACTGATGCGAAAACATACTGCCAGTAATCAGCTTATCTGCATTTTGCAAGCTTTTATCTGTTTTATCCTGTTACTGTAAAGCACTCTGACAAAGATTTGATTTTAAGGTGGCAGCCCTACTGAAATCACAGATGTGACTAGAAGCAAAAAGCAACACCTGCTGTAACATTTACAACCTTTCTGACTGTATCACTTCTTGTCTCTTGATCATCAGACTTTGTTGTAATTGATGCACCAAATGTCTACATTTAAAAACAAATGCTTATCCATTTACTTACTTGCTTACCATGATTCTAGACTTTACTTGTAGACTCTACAAGTCTGAGGTCTCATGTGAATAAGGCTGTTAAATGTCACGCCTTTAAAGAATATAAATACACCCGAACACATCAGGTAGGGGATGGGTGGACACAGAATGCCCCTTTTTTCCATCCCACAAATTAATCTGTGCAAATGTAATTTCCTGTCGGTACAGTATTACCTCTGAAACACGATACTGTAAAATTCTGTGATGGATAATGTTTCAGTAATTACTATTGTTTACTCTGTCTGGGTTAAATGGCACAGCAAACTATAGAGTCACTCTCTTTGCTGTCACTTTACTGTGTTACTGTGTGATTTGGCTGGTAAATGTGACCATTATTGTGACGATCATTGTGGATAAAAGCCTTCATGAACCCATGTATATCTTTCTCTGTAATCTGTGCATCAATGGACTTTATGGGACAGCAGGCTTTTACCCAAAGTTCCTCATAGATCTTCTATCTCACACTCATGTCATCTCTTATGCTGGATGTTTTCTGCAGGGTTTTGTGTTGCACTCTTCTGCTTGTGCTGATTTCTCTCTTTTAGCTCTGATGGCCTATGACAGATATGTGGCTATATGTCGACCTCTGGTGTACCACTCTGTGATGACTACACAAAGAGTTTGTGTGTTTGTGTTTTTTGCTTGGCTCATTCCTTTTTACCTGTTGTCCATGAGCACAATTACAACATCAACATCGAGGCTGTGTGGCTCACACATACCAAAGATCTACTGTGTTAACTGGTTAATTTCAAATCTGGCTTGCACTGCCTCCATAGCAAAAATTATTATTCCAGCTTTTAATTATACTTTTTATTTTGGCCATGTTATTTTTGTTGTTTGGTCTTATATATACATGATCAGAAAATGCCTAACATCCAAAGAGAACAAGAGAAAATTTATGCAGACATGTGTACCACATTTATTCTCCTTAATCGTTGTTGTAGGATCTTTGCTTTTGATTTGTTATACATGCGATACGGCTCAAAAGAATTATCACAAAGTGTCCAGAATTTTAGGGCGATGGAATTTCTCATTATTCCTCCAATTATCAATCCCCTGATATATGGTTTCAAATTGACACAAATAAGAAATCGAATTCAAAGTTTTATTTGTAGTAGAAGTTCAGTTTTTAGGCGAAAGTCATGAGTTTGTCTCCACAAAGAAAATAATCTGTTTGTGTATTTATGTGATTTGTCAGAAAAGCCCAGTAAATCAACGTTGTTAATCACTTCACAAAGTGACTTTTTTACATGACCACCATTGTATAATCTGTGGCACGTAAAGCAGGCCAGCTAAATTTACCTATCAATGATGTTTTAAATGTTTCTCCAATCATATTTTGAGCTTTCAATAAATCTGTTCCTGATCATAACATGTACGCCTTGTTTTTCTGTGCCTCAAAGATTTTCATGAGTTGTGGGGTAAACATATTGAAACAGAGCGAGAAAGTAAGATACCCTGCAAGGAAATACTCAGACATAATGTATAGACAAGACTAGTTGTTGCTTTGTGGTCTGTTCTTCTAAGCATCATGCTGTAGTTAAAGGTAATTCTCCAGAGTCGCTGTCGTACACACAGCACACACAGTTCAGAGGTACTCTGAAATGAACATGCCTGAATATCTGAGAAAGTAATTTATTTAGAATGTGTAGAATATTCTTGTGTCTGAACATGATGTTTGTACAGTGCCTCCATACAGAGCACAGGTCACAGGTCATTATATTAGATTAAACTGAACCAAAAATGTAAAGCAGCCATCTCAACTATTGAAACATTTATTGTTTCCTTGTCAAAAGTTGTGCTCAGTAGAATATTCCATTAGTTTTTTGGAGGGGCTAGATATGAAAAAAAGTAAAGTGCCAAGTGGCCGTACGTTTACATTTCCTGTCTGTCCTGTAAAGTTTGGAATTTAAATGTGTACAATGCACACTTTTGTTTTCTTTCTCCCTTTTATTAGTTTTCACAGTTGGCAAAAAACATTATGTACAAAAGAACAGGAAAAAAAACAACAGTCTTGTGACTACATATTGCACATTTGTGATGCTATCACACTGACAGAGACCCATGAGCACTGGATACTCGTGATAATGTAGTAATGACTACTTATTAGGCTACTGAATGATACTGAATGAATGTTGACCAGCATTGTAGCTGCAATCGGGGATGCAGTGATACATGAGTTAAAACAAAGTGTGCCAGAGGTGTAAAGTGGAGGTGCCAGTGGTCCCTTCCCTTCTTCATACCCCCTACTTCTGGCACCCTTGCTTAGACGCTTGGGCTTCATTTTGATCTCAACTACACACCTATCAGGTTTCATGACTGCATCTTGTCACACTATGGCATTGCAAAATCTGTCCTCAGGTAGACATATTAACACCTGCTTCTCAAAAATGCCTCTGTGGTTGTTCCCGTTACAGTCGGTGTCTCAAGGACCTCGATGACACACACAGACTCAGGAGGTGAAAACAACACAAGCCACATGGTGTCATGGGGAAAGAATAAAGGGCTCCTGATTTCCTGTTGTGCTCTGTTACACAATAGTAATAATAACTGGCTGCTCCTCTGCAACGAGCATTGCAATGATTTGTTGTTGCTTGCTTTCGGTTCAAACAGATGATGATCAATGCGTTACATCAGAGGAAACAAAGACAAACAGTTAACAAGAGAACAGGCATGTGTGGAGTGAGAGCATGTGATATGTGTCAATTGCATGACTCAACGCGTTACATAATTTAATGTTACATAATTATATACGTGATGTAACATCTTAAAAAGAAGTCAGCATTGGCAATATAACTACAAACCTCTTATACATGAATCCGAGGGAAGTACTGAAAGTAAACAAGCCGCCATGGCAGCAGTGGTGACTCCCTGCAGTATGCACATGCTTGATTGCGAGCTGTTATAAGAAATGTACAATTTTCTACTTTTACGTGCACTTTTTATGCATCATTACTTCATTAAGAGTCCTCCTGTGTGACACCACACACTCTGTATAGATTGTCTGGGTGTTCGCCAGAAGTGGATCAAGAATATTAACATGAAGAACTTTGTTCCTGAAAATGTTAAATGTCTGAACACTTGACTTTTTTCAAATTTCATTTTCTGAATTATACAGTACTTCATCAAATTAAATGTGGTGGATGTGGTCCATTTTTTCTCTATTTTTGCATTATTTACTTCTGGCTATTGATGCAACAAACAACTAACTACTATGTAAAAGCTGAATAATAATAATATCACCATCCAAAAATGTACATTTACTGTCTCGAGAACCCCAGATCCATGCAAGATCTTGCAAGGATGATCATTTTAACAGAAACTCTGACAAAATCTCACAAGAGTTTTGCAAATCTTAGGTACTGTCATGTTTTGGGTTTTTTAATTGTCACTTCCTGTTTTATTTTGGTGCATTTTCCCGTTGTGTGTCTTTGTTGTTTTTACTTCCTGTCCTTGTTTGTTTTCCCGCTCTTTTTGATCACTGATTATTTTCACCTGTTCTTGACTGCCCTCACCTGTGTCTTGTTATCCTCCCCCTAGTGTATTTAAACCTTTGTCTTTTTCTCCTTAGTTGCTGGTTCATCCTCGTCTTTTGTCAGTGTTTCTTGTTACTTGTGTTTTTTGCTCCTGGACGGATTTGTTTGGTTTCTCTTCCGTGGACTTTGATTTTTGCATTTCCTGGATTTTTGGTTGCCTTTTATTCACCTTTGCCTTCCCAGTAAGTTTTTTGTGTTTGGTTTTTCCCTGCCTTATTGAAGACTCTCCCTGCTTTAGTTGTTGTAAGCTTTTTGTATCTTTTTGTTACTTATTAAATTTCACTAAACTGCTCCGCTCTGTCTCTGTCTGCATTTGCGTCCAAACCTGAAAACCCGTTAATCGTAACAGAATGACCCAGCTAATATATAGACCAAGCAGACTTGTCTCTTAGGGAGGATCTGAAAAAGGCAGGTTCGGAATTTGAACTGCATTCGGCCATTGAAGGATGTACTGACTTAAAACGTAGACTTTTTGTATATTCTTTAATGGAAAAAACCTTTTTGTCTAGGTCCAAAATTTGGAACAATCCATTTATAACTCAAAGCTTGGCAGTGATCTCGGACCTTAAGAGAAACTTGCAGAGCAAGAGCCAAGGCAAAGAAACAAGAGCTAAAGCGAGAACCAGAACAAGATCATGAACAGATGCCAACAGAGCAAAGGAGACCACCTGCAGGGCCAGCCATCCAAAGTCTCGTGGATGTGAAGCGGTTCAGTGTTCTAACACAGTGTTTCCCAACCCTGGTCCTCAGGGCACACTGCCCTGCATATTTTAGATATTTCCCTGCTCCAACACACCTGATTAAAATGATCAGCTCGTCATCAAGCCTCTGCAGAAGCCTGATTACAACCTGATCTTTTGAATCAGGTGTGTTGGAGCAGGGAAACATCTAAAACATGCAGGGCAGTGTGCCCTGAGGACCAGGGTTGGGAAACACTGTTCTAACCCAACTGGTCAAGACAGTTGCATGGATCTGGAGAGCAGCAAAAAGGTTCATGGGACAAAATCAAGCCGTGAGCAGTCCAAAGTGGGAGGCAGTCGCATCAGCTGGAGTCATTTCTGTAAGAAAGAGAGAATGCCCTGAGAGACATTTTCCATGCAGCACAACAGGGCACAACATTCCCAGGCACCACTACAGACAGGCTGGTGGTCTACAAAGATCAAGATTCTGGGCTGTTGCTTTGTGGAGGCTGAGTACAAACCTTCGAGGAGGATCAAGTCAGCGTCCCCATCCTACCTTACAACGCCTGGGTGTCCATGCTGTTAGCACGGCAGGCCCACAACGAGGCTCATGACGGAGTATCTGGAACCTTGCTCAGAATGAGGAAGAAGGCATGGGTCATAAAGGGGAGGAGAATTGCCCAAAAGGTCGTCGATTGGATGCATTGTCTGCAGGAAGGCAAAAGCAAAGAAATGTCAACAAGTAATGGGTGACTTGCCGCCAGAAAGAACACAGCCTGCTGCACCATTCGAGTTCACATCTGTTGACCTTTTTGGACCCTACCAAGTAAAAGATGACATCAAGAAAAGAGTGACACTCAAAGTCTGGGGAGTTGTCTTCTGCTGTGTGTCCAGCAGAGCCATCCACACCGAACTAGTAAACGCTCTGTCAACAGAAGGTTTCCTGATGACCTATCAAAGGTGCACAGTAGTAGTGTACAAATTCTTGGACGGCCAAAACAAAGCAGACCTGGAGGAGACCGCTGCAAAAAATGGAACAGAGTGGATGTGGAAAATTCATCCCACTGATTCTCCACACAGGAATGGTGCTGCAGAAGCTGCTGTATGCATTGTAAAGAAAGCACTCCAAAGTCTTGGGAAGGAGTCTTCACTCAGCTACAGTGAGTTCCAAACAGCTCTTCACCAAGCAGCCAACCTTGCAAATGAGCACCCAATTGATGCCAGGGTACAGAGCCGGGAGGACTGTATCCAGTATGTCACACCCAATACTCTTCTCCTTGGTTGAGTGTCTCAGAGTGGGGATGTCAGAACATTCGATTTTTTCAGCTACCCCTACAGGAGACTCCAAGCAATGCAGGCAGAGGTGACAAAGTTCTGGAGGAGCTGGAGCCAACTCGCTGGTCCAAACCTGCTTATCAGAAGCAAGTGGCACACTGCACAAAGAAACGTTGCTGTAGGGGATGTTGTCTGACTTTGTGACCAAAATGCACTAAGAGGGCAGTTCAAGCTCGGCAGAGTCGTCAGCACCAATCCCGACAGGAAAGGCATTGTGAGGTATGTGAACATCAGGATCTTCCCAAGCTACTGCATCCCTGTAACAAAACCTCTGAAGGGAAAGCCAAGCCATCCAGTAAAGAAGGAGAAAATCCAAGCCACCATCCTTCACAGGGACGTCAGGCGGCTCGTCGTCTTGTTACCTGCAGAGGAACAACTGGATGATCAAGTCGGTAAGAAACCTTAATTGACCAACAAGTTTGCCTTTGAAGCCAGCGATCTCCCCAGCGGTTCCATGGGAAGATCGAGTGGGAGGTGTCAAGTAAAACTAGGAAAATAAAACACCAATTAAAAGGAATGAACGGACAAATAAAGGAAAGTAAATAAGCTGCAGCAATGTAACATCCGAGGAGGAACAACTGCGCAATCACCAGTGTGCAGCCTGGTCCCATAAAAGCGGCGCACAGCCTCAGCACAGAAGGAAGGAGCAACAGTGCCATTGAGACGCCACCAAAGGGACAAGCAAGTGGTGGCCTGTTTGAATCCACACTGATCCTGTGCAACTGGAGACAGCAGCAAAAGCAGAGAGGCAGCTGGTAAGCAGCAGGACTTAAAGTCATGGACTGTTTTGTTACTCAGTGCCAGTGTCGGCAGTTGTTAGCCTAGCCGCGGGGTCGGTCGCTCGGCAACACGTGTCATGTGGCTAGTTTACTTACCTTTTGAAATGTCTGAAAGTTAATAATATGTCATCTGTGGATAAAAATGGGTTTATTGTAATGGTAGTTAAAAGGGTGAGATTAAATGCATTTAAAGTGTTTCACGTTTGATTACAAATTGATAGATTCAAAAGGTTAAAATACTAAAAGGTAATTGTATTGTCTTCCATGGTTGATTGTAATTCATGATTGGGTATTTAAAAACATTTCACAGTAAAACCATTTCATGTTTAAAAAACATTTCATATTAAAAGTTTTTTCATATTTAAAAAACACAATTTAAAAAGCTTATGCATTTAAAACATTGCATAATTTAAAGACTGTTGCATTGGTAAAAACACATGCCTGTATAATTTAAAAGCATTGTATAATTCAGTTTGATTAATTTGAGAAATATTATAAATAAGTCTGTTCTAAAAGTATTTACAAGTGTTAAAATACAATAACTGTTAAAAACATGAAATGGTAAAATGCAGAAAAAATCATACAATTGTTGTGAAGCACTGAAGTTTACTTTATATGCATTTAATATAATTTCAGGAAATAAGGCACTTTCATGGGTTTAAATATTTATAAAGGTGTTTATTCATTTTATTTATTGTTTACACTTGGTTGCACTTGTTTGCACTTATTTAATATTACATGTTTATTTGCAGTAACACATCATGTGCAATATTTAACATTTTTCTTTTTGTGTCCTTTTATCTGTTAAAGGTTTTCACCTAACTGGATTAAAAGAGCTAAATGGCTAAATGACTGAATAAAATGAACATGTTGACCTACTGAATCTTCAAAATAAAAGAAGAAAGAAAAAAGGAAAACTGTCTCCTCATTTGAGTGAATTCCATTCTACTCTGAGCTGAGGTCTCATCCTTTCAAGTTGGGAAATTACACAGGGACTTTTAAAAAAGAACTTGACAACTATTGATTCTCCAAGCAGCCCTGATTTTGAGCTTTTGAGATTTTGAGCCTGCTCAGCCTTCTAGCCTTCTCCCCGCTCCGGCACCTGAGTTGGCTAGCCATCAACCTACAGGCTTCCAGCCTTCATTTCCCCCTTCCGGTGGGGCCGCCGCCACCATTTCCTGTTCTGGTGGGGCCGCCGCCACCATTGCCCGCCCCGGTGGGGTCGCCGCAGCCATCTCCTGTTCCGGCTGGGTCACTGCCACCATCTCCTGTCCTGGTTGAGCCACAGCTATCTCCTGTTCCGGCTGGGCCGCAGCCATTCCCTGTCCTGGTTGGACCGCTGCAGCTATCTCCTGTTCCAGCTGGGCCGCCACCACCATCTCCTGTTCCGGTTGGGCCGCAGCTATCTCCTATTCTGGCAGGGCCACAACCGTTTCCTGTTCCGGTGGGGCTGCCACAGGTATCTCCTGTTCCAGCTGGGCCACCGCCACCATCTCCTGCTCCGGCTGGGCCGTCGTCACCGCAGCCTCTTCCAGTCCCGGCTGGGCCGTCTTGGCCGCCGCAGCCTCTTCCTGTTCCAGCTGGACCATCACCGCTGCAGCCTCCTCCAGCCCTGGCTGGGCCACAGTCACCTCCTGCCCATCCTAAGCTGCAGCTGCCTCCAGTCTACCAGGCATCATTGCATTGGATGCTCCATCGTCTCAGTGCCGGCCTCCAGAGGGGACGCGCCTTTGTCTTCGTCAGCGCTGCTGGCTGCCAGAAGGGTCCTGCCTTCGTCTGTGCCAGTGCCGCCGGCCTCCAGAAGGATCCCGCCTTCGTCTTTACCAGCGCCGCCGGCCTCCAGAAGGGTCCCACCTTCACCTATGCCGCCGGCCTCCTGTTCGTCTGTTAGACTGCTCGTCCACCACACGGGTCCTGTCCTCGCCTGTGGCCTCCTACTCGTCCACCTGAGGGATCCCACCTTTGCCTTCGCCGCCGGCCTTCCGCTCGTCTACCTGAGGGGTCCCGCCTTCTCCACCGCCTTCCACTCGTCCAGCTGAGGGGTCCCATCCTTGCCTTCGCCGCCGGCCTCCTGCTCGTCCACCACACGGGTCCTGCCCTCACCTGTGGCCTCCTACTCGTCCTCCTGAGGGGTCCTGTCCCAGCCTTTGGCCTCCTGCTCATCCTCCCAAGGGGTTTCCGTCTTTGTCTTTGGCCTCTTGCTTGTTCTCCCGAGGGGTACTGCCAACGTCGGCCGCCAGAGGGGACCTTCCGCCTTCACCCTCAACGTCGGCCACCAGAGGGGACCTTCCGCCTTCGCCCTCAACATCGGCCACCAGAGGGGACCTTCCGCCTTCGCCCTCAACATCGGCCACCAGAGGGGTTCCGCCGTCTTTGTCGTCACCGTTTGCCGCCAGAAGGGTCCGGCCATCTTCGCCCTCATCGACAACATTATGGTTGTCACCCAGATGTGCTCTGTTCCCCTGGGTTAACTCCAGGCTTCCTGTCTGAAGTCTCTGGCTCTGCCTCTACCCTGCCTTCAGGTTGTCCGCCTGAGGTCTCTGCCTCTGCCCTGTCCTCAGATCTGCCTAAGATTTCCACCCGGCCCTAGTCCGGCTCCCGGTCATGAACTGAAATGGTTCCTGCACATCTTTATTGCCAGGCTGTTTGCCTGAGTATTGTGACTCTTTTTGTTTTTTGTGTTTGGTTTTTCCCTGCCTTATTGAAGACTCTCCCTGCCTTAGTTGTTGCAAGCTTTTTGTATCTTTTTGTTACTCATTAAATTTCACTAAACTGCTCCACTCTGTCTCTGTCTGCATTTGGGTCCAAACCTGAAAACCCGTTAATCGTAACAGATACCCTTCTAGACACAACCAGCTGACATTGAGAGTGACAGACGCTACGTTGTGCCACACATAGTGGTCGCTGGATTTGTAGTTGTGAGCAAACAAAATGCAGATTAGTTTCATTTTCTGGGATGGCAGCAGATGTATCAGTGATTGAGATCTCCAAACAAAACCAGGTAAAACAGATCTTAACATTTTGTGACTGCCTGCCAATAAAAAAATCTATTTGTATTTAAACTTACAGTACTGACAATAACACCAATATTTTCTGTGTGGTAATTTAGGCAGTCTTCTCCAGCTCGTGTTGGACCACATGAGAACAAAGAGGCAGACAGGAAATGTGAGGAGAGAGATTGGGGTATGATGTGCAACACAGAACCTGTGCTGGAATCAAACCAGTGATACTGCAGTTACATGGCATGCGGTGCAACCAAAGCACTGCCAGCACAGGACAAGAACTAAAACAAAATATGAATTGGAAAACAATATGTTTTTAAAAGGCAAACAGTTATTTACAGTTCAGATGTGCTCCACAGCTACATGGTGGACATATAAAGAAGAAGAGCTGCAAGCCGTTGAGTCACGGTAACATAGTACGTTAAGCGTAGTTTGAGCTGCGAGATACGATTATATTCAACTTTTGTATACTTGCATATGTACCAATGCAGCAAAACGCAGTTTAACATCAGGGTGGGTCAGGATGGTCGTCATGGCAACACATAGTTCATTCAGCTGACAGCTGCAGTGTTCCTGTGTCTTTCTTCATTTTCTTCAGTAGTATGACTGTATGCCTGAATAAAAGCTCTCCATCACATTTAATTCTGCAGAAATTTTCCTTTTTTTTTTCTTTTTCTTTTTAGAGTAGATTTACTGCTTTCCAGCAACAATAACTCCAGTCTGTTCGAATGTGACTGGATTGTTTTAATTCCCATGTTCACCAGCTCATTATCTGTTGCTGCCACGAAAGGATATAAACTAATCTGAGACTGACAATTCAGGCTCCTAGGGATGTTCAGACACAGAGATGGGTGTTGTTTTTTAGAAAGGTATACAGATGCAAAGTCCCTTTTTCTATGGCATTACAATAGTTGTTTCAGATTGAGAATGATGTAGAAAATTTTCTTAATATATGGATAATGTGTCAGTAATTACTATGTTTACTCTGTCGGGGTTAAATGGGATGTCAAACCACAGAGTCACTCTCTTTGCTCTCACTTTACTGTGTTACTGTGTGATTTGGCTGGTAAATGTGACCATTATTGTGACAATCATTGTGGATAAAAGCCTTCATGAACCCATGTATATCTTTCTCTGTAATCTGTGCATCAATGGACTTTATGGGACAGCAGGCTTTTACCCAAAGTTCCTCATGGATCTTCTGTCTCCCTCTCATGTCATCTCTTATGCTGGATGCCTCCTGCAGGGTTTTGTGTTGCACTCTTCTGTGAATGCAGATTTCTCTATTCTGGTGCTAATGGCCTATGACAGGTATGTGGCTATATGTCGACCTCTGGTATACCACTCTGTCATGACTACACAAAGAGTTTGTGTGTTTGTGTTTTTGCCTGGCTCATACCCCTTTATTTAATGTTCATAGGCTCAATAACAACATCAAGATTGAGGTTATGTGGCTCACACATACCAAAAATCTACTGTATTAATTATTTGATTGGTAAACTAGCTTGTTCTGCCTCCATATCAAGTGTTATTGTTCCAGCTTTTAATTACACTTTTTATTCTGGCCATTTTATTTTTATTATTTGGACTTATGCATATCTGATCAGGACATGCCTAACATCCAAAGAGAACATGAGTAAATTTATGCAAACATGTCTGCCACATTTATTCTGTTTAATTATTTTTTTTGTATCTTTGGCTTTTGACTTGTTGTACATGCGATTTGGCTCAAAAAAGTTGCCGGAAAGTGTCAAGAATTTTATGGCAATAGAATTTCTCCTTATTCCTCCAATCCTGAATCCTCTCATATATGGTTTCAAACTGACACAAATAAAAAACAGAATCATACAGTTTCTATGTGGTAAACGTCTCTAGACTTGAGCCACAACTTCTTCTGTGTGGAGAACAAACAATGTGTCATTTATCATCTGTTCAAGTTTTGATCACATGTTGACATCAAAGAAACAACATATAGAAAATATTCAGCAGTATAATTATTGTGTTCTCATATGTCACTAAACCTCTAATTAATGTTTTTCATAGTTGAGTTAAATTATAATAATAATAATTAGTTACTCTGTGATAATGCATACAAACTAATAGTAGCAGTAGAAGTAGAACAGCAAATTAAAAATTAAGGCTGAACAATTTTGAAAAAACTATCCATCTGCAATTATTTTGTCTGATATTTTAATTTCAGTATGATTTGATATTAGAGGGAATGATCATTTTTACATCATTATTCTAATTGTCATGAAAAAAAAACATTAAACTGATAATTAGTGATTGATATTGTTCTTGATATTGATGCTGATGTCAATGCTGATGCTGTTTATAGATGCAAAAAATAAAGAAATGACATGAAAAGATGTTAAAAGATTCAACATCCATAATTATGATTATTATGTGTGATTTTTGCAGTCATCTGTCACAAACAAATCTGTTTTCTTCAGAATAATAATGTGTATGTCAGGAAATCTCTGCAGCATGACAGGATTTAATCTAAAATGTTTTCTTGACATATTTCACCTTTAACAAATATTGCACCTCCTGCGATTTGAAAATTACATTTGGCCATATTGCTAATATTTTGAACAAATTTCAATGAATTGTTCAGCAATATTAAAAACAGAGTCGTCTTTGGCAAATATTTGTAAGTAATCCAAAGGATGTAAAAGTTAATGTAAAGCAAAATATTCAGATATTGTCTTTTAAAGTATAACAGTAAGATGTGATTTAGATAAACTGTGAGCTCAAATGGCTCAAAGCGTGCAGTGTAATTTTGTTTGCAAGTGCATGTTTTTCTAAAAGATTTTGGCCAGCATGAGAGTAAAGTGAGAGTAAAGTGGCAGATAAGAAACGTAGAGAGAGAGAGATTGGGGTATGACATTGAAACAATGATCCCTGGCTCCAGTCAAACCAGTGACATTGCAGTTATCTTCTTTATCTTTATCTTTATCTTTATTCACACATTCACATCAGTTAAAACCATGAATAACATTCTCATTAGCTTATGTGAAATGGGACACCCTAGGAAGCTTGAAAAGCTTATTAAGAGGGGCCCAGCTCAGATTAAATACAAGTACAATTTAACATGATCTACCCCCCCATCAAGACAAAACAGATGAATACATATCAAGACAAAACAGATGAATACATATTCACATAAATACACATACATGTACACAATAACACTCTCAATTATATACACTCATACAAGAGAATACCCCAACCTAAGGCTAACCTAACCTAAGCCCTACACCTAACAAGGTCCAAGTGGTCACGTCACCGTCAGTCCAAGAAAAATTAAGCTACAATGTAAGAAAAGAAATTACCATATCAAAATCATAACTGAGAGTATTTTAATAGCAGATGCCTCCTAAGTCTATTTTTAAAAACAAATATGGATGGGGACATTTGCAAGTCTTTATCGAGATTGTTCCAAACCTGTGGACCTTTACAAGCAATACTAAGGCTGGTACATTTCAGTTTCCGTTTTTTTCCCTTGATAAAATCCTTCTTCCTAGTCTGATATGAATGCGGAGGAAGGGAGATTGGGATCAGATCACAAAGTCTTTGGTTAAGCTTATTAACAACACAAAACATAGCACAAGCATTATGAAAAGTATTAAGTTCAGTAATTTTCAGAAGGCCATAACGATGAAAGAGCGGGTCAGAAGGAGCATCGAATTTAGCCCAAGACATAGCTCAAATAATTTTCTTCTGGAGAATTATCAGTTTCCCTAGGTGGCTGGGAAATGTATTGCTCCAAATGATATTGCAATAATTTAGATGAGGCTCAAATAATGACCGATATAATATAACAAGTGCTTCACCAGGTAAGAAGTGCCTCAACTTAAAAAATAATCCAACATATTTGGACAATGTCTTAGTTAATACATCAATATGGCCCCTGAAGTTGACAAACTCATCCACATACACTCCCAGGAATCTAGTGGACTTCACTCTCTCAATAGGGCTGTCGTTTATTTTAATGTCGATAAGTTCAAGGTTGCTACGATTTCTGTTAGAGCGGAAAATTATAAAATTTGTCTTATTTATATTTAGTGACAATTTATTGCATTTTAACCATGTATCAACATTGATCAATTCTTATGTTATGTGGCATTTGGCTTCCAAGCATGTGTATGTGCAGCAGAGGAAAGTCTCACGCTGAGGACTGGTGTTATCTAACATGCAATACTATTAAACAAAAACTAAAACAAAATATAAAAGGGAAATATTATGGTTTTAAAAGGCCAACAATTATTTACTGTTAAGATGTGCTCCAAAGCTTCATGCTGGACATGTAAAAAAGTAGATCTGCAACCACTCGAGTTAGAGTAAAATAACACGATTAGCTAAGTGCAGGCTGCGAGATACAATTACATTCAACTTTTTTCTTACTTGCATATGTACCAATGCAGCAAAACACAGTTTAAAGTGATATTCCACCCCAGAGTAATAGTCCACTCAATATGTACTCACCCCTATGCGGATGTGAGGATGGGTGAAGATCTTCAGTTCACAAAACAATTCTGGAGTTTCAGCAGAAAACAGGGTTGCAGCTAGTGGTAGTGAATGGTGACCACGGATAAAATGTAAAACATAAAGAACACAAAACAAACACAAAATGTCTCCATCCTGCTCCTGTGGTGTAATCAAAGTGTCCGTGAGCCGCGACATTAAAATTTAACCACAAAAGATGCCATTTATGCCATGTTTTTAGCCAAAATGTCAACTGTAGCATGTAGCAGGTAGGATGTAAACATGGCGTTGATGTATTGCGAGACTTCCTATATCTCGCAATATTTTCACACGTGCATCCATTAAGAGATATACGAAGTCTTGCGATACATCGACGCCATGTTTACATGCTACCTGGGAGGCTACAGTTGACATTTTGGCTAAAAACATGGTGTAAATGGCGTCTTTTGTGGTTAAATTTTAATGTTGCGGCTCAAGGACACTTGGATTACACCACATGAGCAGGATGGAGACATTTTGTGTTTGTTTTGTGTTCGTTTTTTTACATTTTATCCGTGGTCACCATTCACTGCCATTGTACTGGATTTGGCTGCAACCCTGTTTTCTGCTGAAACTCCAGGATTGTTTTGTGAACTGAAGATCTTCACCCATCCTCACATCGGCATAGAGGTGAGTACATATTGAGCGGACTGTCATTCTGGGGTGGAATATCGCTTTCACATCAGGGTGGGTCAGGATAGTTGTCATGGCAACACATAATTCATTCAGCTGACAGCTGCAGTGTTCCTGTGTCTTTCTTCATTTTCTTCAGTAGTACGACTGTCTGCCTGAATAAAAACTCTCCATCACTTTTAAGTCTGCAGAAATTTTCTTTTTCTTTTTCTTTTTTTTTAGAGTAGATTTACTGCTTTTCAGCAACAATAACTCCAGTCTGTTCTAATTTGACTGGATTGTTTTAATTCCCATGTTCAACAGCTCATTATCTGTTGCTGCCATGAAAGAATATAAATTAATCTGAGACTGACAATTCAAGCAACAGACACAGAGACAGATTTCCGTTTCAGACAGACAAAGAGATGGGGTTTTTTAAAGATAGGTATACAAATGCAATTTTCTTTTTTCTGTGGCATTAAAATAGTTGCTTCAGATTTAGAATGATGTAGAAAACTGTAGAATTTTTAATATGATGGATAATGTGTCAGTAATTACTATGTTTACTCTGTCGGGGTTAAATGGGATATCAAACCACAGAGTTACTCTCTTTGCTCTCACTTTACTGTGTTACTGTGTGATTTGGCTGGTAAATGTGACCATTATTGTGACAATCATTGTGGATAAAAGCCTTCATGAACCCATGTATATCTTTCTCTGTAATCTGTGCATCAATGGACTTTATGGGACAGCAGGCTTTTACCCAAAGTTCCTCATGGATCTTCTGTCTCCCTCTCATGTCATCTCTTATGCTGGATGTTTTCTGCAGGGTTTTGTGTTGCACTCTTCAGCTTGTGCTGATTTCTCTATTCTGGTGATAATGGCCTATGACAGATATGTGGCTATATATCAACCTCTGGTATACCACTCTGTCATGACTACACAAAGAGTTTGTGTGTTTGTGTTTTTTGCCTGGCTCATACCCCTTTATTTAGTGTTAATGGGCTCAATAACAACATCAAGATTGAGGTTATGTGGCTCACACATACCAAAAATCTACTGTATTAATTATTTGATTGGTAAACTAGCTTGTTCTGCCTCCATATCAAGTGTTATTGTTCCAGCTTTTAATTACACTTTTTATTCTGGCCATTTTATTTTTATTATTGGACTTATGCATATCTGATCAGGACATGCCTAACATCCAAAGAGAACATGAGTAAATTTATGCAAACATGTCTGCCACATTTACTTTGTTTAATTATTTTTTTTATATCAATGGCTTTTGACTTGTTGTACATGCGATTTGGCTCAAAAAAGTTGCCGGAAAGTGTCAAGAATTTTATGGCAATAGAATTTCTCCTTATTCCTCCAATCCTGAATCCTCTCATATATGGTTTCAAACTGACAAAAATAAGAAACAGAATCGCACAGTTTCTATGTGGTAAACGTCTCTAGACTTGAGCCACAAGTTCTTCTGTGTGGAGAACAAACAATGTGTCATTTATCATCTGTTCAAGTTTTGATCACATGTTGATGTCGAAGAAACAATTTATAGAAAATATTTAGCAGTATAATTATTGTGTTCTCATATGTCACTAAACCTCTAATTAATGTTTTTCATAGTTGAGTTAAATTATAATTAGGATAATAGAGCTACATGTTTCTATATCAATATCTTTGTCTGTGTCTTATCTTACATACTGTGAAGGCATCAAGTTTAAGTTATACTGTCACCCTGTTTGTTTTTTTGTTTTGTTTTGTTTCTTTTTTTTAATTAATGTTGTAGATTGTAGACTCAATGTCACATTTGCGGTGGATTTTTTAAGTGTCTAACCACAATGCAACCTGGAAAAAAATAAAGTAAGAAATGAAATAAATACAGTGTGAATGAAAATATCAGGAAGCGCTGGTAGCTTAGGTCCGGTTCTCGATATCCATCCCTAATTATGATTATGATTTTTGTGGGCATCTGTCACAAAGATATTTTCTTAAGCCCAATAATGTGTAAACCAGGAAGTCTCTGTAGAATGACAGCATTTAATCTAAAATGTTTTCTTGAGACATTTCACCTCAAAAAAACTATTGCACCTCCTGCAATTTGTAAATTAAATTAGGCCATATAGTGATTTTGGTCAAATTTTGATTAATTGTTGAGACAATATTAAAATTAAAAAAACAGGGTCGTCTTTGGCAAATGTTTGTAAGTAATCTAAAGGAAGCAAGGAATTCAGATATTGTCTTTTAAAGTAAAACACTAAGATGTCGGTATCGGTGCTACTTCTCTTACTGATACAGCTTATTGATCTGGTACTTTAATGGTACTCACACACACATGGCTGTTTAACATAAATGAAAGGTGTTTTGTGATCGTGGAGATGTGTGTGTGCGCCTCAGCCAAGGGCGAGACACACACATGCACATGCTGTTAACTTCAATATTTACACTTTAGTGCTGATAGGAAATATGTTTATTAATCCACACTCCTGCGTGGGGAAAAGACTGATCATAAATGAAGGTGTTCTGTGACTGTAGAGACGTGTGTGTGTGCTTCGGCCAAACATGACGGTTGCTATCTTTTGCGGTCAGACCTATTACTCCACAGACTTTGCGCTTCGACCATGTTTAAGGTGCACGTGGTTTTCGCTCCAATGCGCCGAGCGCAAGCTAGCAAACGCGCTAGGACACACCTTGGTTTTGCCTTAATTTTTAGACCTCTTGCCCATGGCTGCACAGACCAGGCGCAAGTGCATTTGCTATCTTGCAGATGTGGCAAAAATGGCTCTGGAAACGGATAAAAGGCCCCTGCCAGAGGATCCCAAAGTGCAAGATATAAAATTAGAGAATTCTGAAGAGTGAGCTGCTATATTAGATCAGATTATATTCAGCCTTTCTATACTAGCATAGAGTGTGTACCAATACAACAAAATGCAGTTTAACATCAGGGTGGGTCGGGAGGCGCAAAGGTCACCATTGCCATAAAGAGAAGTGATCCTGAATTTTTTTTCTCTTTTTTTTTTAATGTTCAGTTTACTGCTTTTCAGTGACAGTAACTGCAGTCTGTTAAAACTTGATTAGATTGTTTAAATTCCCATGTTGAATTCTCTCATTATCTGCTGCTGCCACGACAGGATATAAACTGATACAAGACCAAGAGTTCAGGCTTTTACAGACAGACAGACACAGAGCTGGATGTCCATTTGATGGTATGATATAACAAACTGAGCAACTTTTAATATGAATAATATGTCAGTAATTAATGTGTTTACTCTGTCGGGGTTAAATGGAATATCAAACCACAGAGTCACTCTCTTTGCTCTCACTTTACTGTGTTACTGTGTGATTTGGCTGGTAAATGTGACCATTATTGTGACAATCATTGTGGATAAAAGCCTTCATGAACCCATGTATATCTTTCTCTGTAATCTGTGCATCAATGGACTTTATGGGACAGCAGGCTTTTACCCAAATTCCTCATGGATCTTCTGTCTCCCTCTCATGTCATCTCTTATGCTGGATGTTTTCTGCAGGGTTTTGTGTTGCACTCTTCAGCTTGTGCTGATTTCTCTATTCTGGTGCTAATGGCCTATGACAGATATGTGGCTATATGTCGACCTCTGGTATACCACTCTGTCATGACTACACAAAGATTTTGTGTGTTTGTGTTTTTTGCCTGGCTCATACCCCTTTATTTAGTGTTAATGGGCTCAATAACAACATCAAGATTGAGGTTATGTGGCTCACACATACCAAAAATCTACTGTATTAATTATTTGATTGGTAAACTAGCTTGTTCTGCCTCCATATCAAGTGTTATTGTTCCAGCTTTTAATTACACTTTTTATTTTGGCCATTTTATTTTTATTATTTGGACTTATGCATATCTGATCAGAACATGCTTAACATCCAAAGAGAACATGAATAAGTTTATGCAAACATGTCTGCCACATTTATTTGTTTAATTATTGTTGTTGTATCTTTACTTTTTGATGTCTTGTACATGCAATTTGGCTCAAAAAAGTTTCCAGAAGTGTCAAGAATTTCATGGCAATAGAATTTCTCCTTTTCCTCCAGTCATCAATCCTCTCATATATGGTTTCAAACTGACAAAAATAAGAAACAGAATCGCACAGTTTCTACGTGGTAAACGTCTCTAGAGAAATGCATCATCATTTATTGTGCGTGTTTTTCATAGTGATGCCTATTTATGCAATGACATGTATGAGTTCCATCTTTACTACATGAATGTGTCTAAACATCAATTAATCATTGTCTTATCTCACATAAATTTTGTTTTATTTATTAGCTTTTCATGATTTTAAACACTACCATTGCTGTAAATCATGGCAATTGATTTTGTAACAGGTGCAGATTTGTTTAAGTGAATTGACTGAACTGATTGTAATGCTTACACGAGTACATCATGAATGAAAAGTGAGCAAATGCAGAGAAAGCTGGATTCAAGCATCAGATCTTGTGAATGTCTAACTCCAGTGGTTTAAGGACTTTAAAATGGCCACGCTGGTAAATAAAAGCGCTGAACCAAGATGGCTGATTATGAGACTAAAATGCTTTACTATTAAACAAAAACTAAAACAAAATATGAATTGGAAAACAATATGCTTTTAAACAATATATCAAACAGCCACTGTTTTAAAGGCAAATGATTATTTACAGTTCAGATGTGCTCCAGAACTACATGCTGGATGTATAAATATGTAGAGCTGCAACCAGTCGAGTCAGGGTAAAATAACACGTTAAGTGAAGTGTGAGCTGCAAGATATGATTACATTCTTCATTTTCTTACTTGCATATGTACCAATGCAGCAAAATGCAGGTTAACATCAGGGTGGGTCTGGAAGGTTAAAGGTCGTCATGACAACACAGAGTTCATTCAGCTGACAACTGCAGTGTTCCTGTGTCTTTCTTCATTTTCCTTTGTAGTATGACTGTCTGCCTGAATAAAAGCTCTCCATCACATTTAAGTTTGCAGGAATTTTCTTTTTCTTTTTGTTTCTTAGGGTAGATTTACTGCTTTCCAGCAAGAATATCTCCAGTCCAATCTCATCAGTTGTTAATTTATCAGTAATTTAATCAGTTATTTTATTACTACTTTTTTTGCAGAAGTATCAATTCTGTCAGCTGTTTATGTAACATTACATAAATATCAATAGCAGTAAAATTTGTCCAGGAGCTTTTCAATATTTCTGTACTGATCAATCAGGAGCGGGTAGCAACTTAGTACCGGTTCTTGATATCCATCCCTAATTATGATTATTATTATAATTATTATTTTGCAGGGATCTGTCACAAACAAAGATGTTTTCTTCAGCCTAATAATGTGTATGTCAGGACATCTCTGCAGCATGACAGTATTCAGTCTAAAAAAACAAATATTACACCTCCTGCAATTTGAACATCACATTAGGCCATATTGTGATTTTGATCAAATTTCAATTAATTGTTCAGCAATATTAAAATTCTGAAAACAGAGGTCGTCTTTGGCAAACGTTTGTAATTAATCTAAAGGATGTAAAAGTTCATGTAAAGCAAGAAAGTCAGATATTGTCTTTTAAAGTACAACACTAAGAAGTGCGTGTATTTTAAAAGATACTTTTGCTTTTTTTTTTCAACATTATTGAACAGCATGCGAGTTAAGTGGCAGACAGGAAATGTGGAGAGAGAGAGAGACTGGGGTATGACATTGAAACAATGATCCCTGGTTCAAATCAAACCAGTGACATTGCAGTTATGTGGCATGTGGCCTTAAAGCATGTGTGCAGCAGAGGAAAGGATTGATGTTATCTATCTATAAAACACCAATACTACTACAGTCTAAAACAAAATATGAAGAAGGAAAACAATATGTTTTCAAACAATATGCCGAACAGCTGCTCTTTGAAAGGCAAGCACTTATTTACAGGTGAGCTGTGCTCCAGAACAGGAGCTTAGTACAAAATTCTGGACCCAGTACAAAAGTATTTTCTATGGGCTCCTCCTTGCATCCATGGCTATGTATTCTAATGTAGCGATGCGTGTGAGCTAGTTCAGTTCAGTAGTACATACCAAACCACCCTTCCAATCTCGCACTCTATTTAAACCTCTAAAACCTCCCATCTCTCCCTCTGCCTGTCAGTACCATTGCTGCCCTGCAACAGCGCCACTGCCTGTTCAGTCAGCCCCACCACCACCCCAGCATCCACCTGCAGGCTCTGACAAGGGGTCCAAGATATGTATTCATCACTCCTCTATATCTCTGTGTAAACATAATCTGCGAGGAGTGATTAGCTCGGAGCCTAGACGCCAAACTCTAATTCTGTTCTGCTGCTGCAATAAACATTCTGAAATGTGAGTTGTCTGAATGAACTATCTTTGTGGGCATCCTCACATGAGGGCCATCACTTTATTGACATGTATGATTCTACTGAATAAGTTCCAGTGAGAAACATTATGCTTCACTTAGAGACTGCAGAGGAGTACAGAGGACGGATAGAGAGCTGAACATTATCATGCCACAGGGAAGTTAGATATGAAATGACATCACTTTATCATTTTATCCTACTAGATGTTTGAGTTATGCTCAAAAACATGTTTTGTGAGGTCACAATGACCTTGACCTTTGACCTCCAAATTCTAATCAGTTCATCTTTGAGTCCAAATGGATGTTTGTGCCAAATTTTTATAAATCCTGTCAAGGCGTTCTTGAGCAATCATGTTTACAAGAATGGGTCAGGCATGAGGTTGCGGTAACCTTGGGATAGGTATCATTAAGATCTTATCGTGCCACTTCTCTTACTGATACAGCTTATTGATCTGGTACTTTAACGATACTCACACACACATGGCTGTTTAACATAAATGAAAGGTGTTTTGTGATCGTGGAGATGTGTGTGTGTACACCTCAGCCAAGGGCGAGACACACACATGCACATGCTGTTAACTTCAATATTTACACTTTAGTGCTGATAGGAAATATGTTTATTAATCCACACTCCTGCGTGGGGAAAAGACTGATCATAAATGAAGGTGTTCTGTGACTGTAGAGACGTGTGTGTGTGCTTCGGCCAAACATGACGGTTGCTATCTTTTTCGGTCAGACCTATTACTCCACAGACTTTGCGCTTCGACCATGTTTAAGGTGCATGTGGTTTTCGCTCCAATGCGCCGAGCGCAAGCTAGCAAACGTGCTAGGACACACCTTGGTTATGCCTTAATTTTTAGAACTCCCGCCCATGGCTGCACAGACCAGGCGCAAGTGCATTTGCTCTCTTGCAGATGTGGCAAAAATGGCACTTGCGACGGTTGTAAGATAGGGCCCCAGATGTGCCAAGCATTTTTGAAATATGACATTCATGAGAATGGGACGCTTTATGCTGAGATTTCAAAGATCCCGCTGACTCAGTCTGCCATATTTGCTTGGAGTGCGTGTTTACAGAACCTCAAGGCTCTGATTTCAAAAGCTCTGCCACGAGTCTGTAACAGATAAAAGGCCCCTGCCAGAAGATCTCAAAGTACAAGATATGAAATTAGATAAAAATCCATAAATAGAGCTGCAACTACCTCATGTAGGGTAAAGTAGGCTAGTAAAGTTGAGCGAAGAGTGAGCTGTTATATTAGATTAGATTATATCCAGCCTTTCTGTACTTGCATAGAGTATGTGCCAATACAACAAAATGTAGTTTAACATCAGGTGGGTCAGGAGGTGCAAAGGTCAGTGGCTGTGATCCTTTTTTCTCTTTTTTTAATGTTCAGTTTACTGCTTTTCAGTGACAGTAACTGCAGTCTGTTATAATCTGATTGGACTGTTTGAATTCCCATGTTCCCCACCTCATTATCTGCTGCTGCCACGACAGGATATAAACTGATACAAGACCAAGAGTTCAGGCTTTTACAGACAGACAGACACACCACTGGATGTCCATTTGATGGTATGATATAACAAACTGAGCAACTGTTAATATGAATAATATGTCAGTAATTACTATGTTTACTCTGTCAGGGTTAAATGGGATATCAAACCACAGAGTCACTCTCTTTGCTGTCACTTTACTGTGTTACTGTGTGATTTGGCTGGTAAATGTGACCATTATTGTGACAATCATTGTGGATAAAAGCCTTCATGAACCCATGTATATCTTTCTCTGTAATCTGTGCATCAATGGACTTTATGGGACAGCAGGCTTTTACCCAAAGTTCCTCATGGATCTTCTGTCTCCCTCTCATGTCATCTCTTATGCTGGATGTTTTCTGCAGGGTTTTGTGTTGCACTCTTCAGCTTGTGCTGATTTCTCTATTCTGGTGATAATGGCCTATGACAGATATGTGGCTATATGTCGACCTCTGGTGTACCACTCTGTCATGACTACACAAAGAGTTTGTGTGTTTGTGTTTTTTGCCTGGCTCATACCCCTTTATTTAGTGTTAATGGGCTCAATAACAACATCAAGATTGAGGTTATGTGGCTCACACATACCAAAAATCTACTGTATTAATTATTTGATTGGTAAACTAGCTTGTTCTGCCTCCATATCAAGTGTTATTGTTCCAGCTTTTAATTATACTTTTTATTTTTTACATGTTATCTTTATAGTTTGGTCTTATATGTATCTAATCAGAAAATGCCTAACATCCAAAGAGAACATGAGTAAATTTATGCAAACATGTCTGCCACATTTATTATGTTTAATTATTGTTGTTGTATCTTTATTTTTTGACTTGTTGTACATCCGATTTGGCTCAAAAAAGTTTCCAGAAGGTGTCAAGAATTTCATGGCAATAGAATTTCTCCTTATTCCTCCAATCCTGAATCCTCTCATATATGGTTTCAAACTGACAAAAATAAGAAACAGAATCATACAGTTTCTATGTGGTAAACGTCTCTAGATGAGTACATCATCATTTATTGTGCGTTTTTCATAGCGATGTCCATTTATGCAATGACAACATGTATCACGTCTGTCTGTACTACATGAATGTATAAATGAATGTTATCTCACATACGGTAAAAGTTATTTTTTTTTAGGTTCTTTTGATTTTAAACACAGAAATCTAAAAGCACCGTTGCTGATAAAGAATTTTGTGTCTTAATATAAGCTAGATTCAGATTTAATATTAGTCAATAAATCAGTAGTTATTTAGTCAATAAATAATTTTTATTCATTATTATATTTTTTTCAATAAACTAATATTGATTATTAGTTAATTTAGTCATACCTCGAGATGCATTTCTTTAATAATCTATTGCTAAATGCACAATACTCTTAAGTTAACCCTCAGACTCAACTCACAGTTCAACAAAATGTTTTTTTTTATTAATACTACCTATTGTCATATTTTGTTATTTAGTTCAACTAATAGAGAGACAACTGCAAATATTGTAGCACATATTAATTGAAGCAGCAAAACTGAAAAGTCCTTGTAATAATAATGTTAATGATAATGTTGCAGGAACAGAAAAAAAGACAAAGGTTCTCCCCAGGAAAGGAAGTTTGGAGCAACAGTCAAATAAAATATGTAAATGAAAAAAAATAAATATATAAAATCTGATAGCACCATTACCGATCAATAATTCAGTGTCTTACTGTACATGATTGTGCCAAGCATAAAGTTAGGTTCACATGTATTGACACAAATTAATTTCTGATCCAAATATGCATTTCTTAAGTCATGTATTGCTAAATTTACAATGAGGGTGAATTAAATTTCTGTCTTTGACTAAACTTATTGGACCGAGCGTTCATCACAAGAAGTCCCTTTTTTTTGGCTCAGAGAAGATGCTGCAGCACTTGAACTTGGAAATCTCATATTCACAGGTACAAGTGCCTTTTGCCCAAAGATGACTGCATAAATTATCATCAGAGAAGGGGAGTCAACTTCCAACAGACACTTTCTTGTGCCTGAACACCTGTTGTCTTTGAAATTAGGGCCTTAATATTAACATTATAGTTTAAAATAAATTGTAATATACATATAAAACATATTGTGTTGTAATGTGATTGATTTTGTAACAGGTGCAGATTTGCTTAAGTGAATTGACTGAACTGATTGTAATGCTTACATGACTACATAATGAATAAAAAGTGAAAAAATGCAGAGAAAGCTGGATTCATCAGAATCAGATCTTGTGCCTGTATAACTCCAGTGGTTTAAGGACTTTAAAAAAGGCCACGCTGGTAAATACGAGCATGGTGTGTGCTGATTTCTAACAAAACATTACTTGGGCACTGAAATTTACATTTTATACTAAAACCTACTGTTCACTGTCATTTGGAGCAAACAATTTGCAGCAGTTTTATATAACAACCTGTTTCCTCAGTGTTTCTCCTCACACAACTGCTTTGGGTGGCAGCTAGGTCTCCTGGGGTGTTGATGTGAGATGATCCAATCAGAGAAGAGAATCATCAGTGATTTCAGCTCTTAACTGCATAACAGTGACATGTTCCTAATGACCAGCATTAACTTTAATTACTCTCTGTGTGACTGTATAAATACTAAACAACTGTTGCAGCTGGACTAGCCAGTTAACGTCCAAACAGGCTAATTACTGAAACAGGTCTTTACTGCCATTACAGCAATAAAATAAACACACTTAATATCAGCCAGACTGATTGATTGATTGATTCTTTTTATTTTTGTGTCATGCAGAGTGCCCAACCCTCACAGGTTTATATGACACCAAATACAGTTAAAGTGCACAAACATTTTCCTTTCATTCACCGTTTCCTTTCAGACAGAGCAACAGCGGAGCAACTTTCAAAATAAAAGTCTTAAAACAAAAACGTCTGAACATTAAAAAAAAAAAAAAAAATTCACAACATAAAATATTGTGTTTCTTTCAAAGGGGATTGGGGGTCCCACAGATATATTAGGCAGATATTAGACATGTTTACATCATCATCAAATAAAATGCAGATTCTGATTATTTTAAGTTGCCTAATAAACACTGAAAAAATGTAAATTGTATATGAAGTATAAATGCTTAAAAATATAAAAATGGTCTAATAAAAAGATGAAAAGAACAATGATTGTTTCATTAATCTATGAACTATTTTAGATTTAACATTAAAATATTATGAATCCTTTTGTAAAAATGTTGTTTATATATATTCTATGATAGAGACCCCCAGCATAGTGCCAAGGACCCCTGGGGGTCCCCAGACCTCTCTTTGAGAACCACTGTCACAACATATATTGTAAGTATTTCAGAGTACAGCTCATTACCTCAAACTTGTTACTACACACTTAGATCCACAATAATCAAAAGAGGAAGGGCCCAAATTACTAAAACAAACCCAACAAAATACATTAATATATAAATTAATGTTGCGTAATGGTTAACTTATTTGTTTTCATAAACGTATTGCTTCTTTTTTATTTGCATTTTTTTAACTGACTGAAAGATTTTACTGTGTTACTATGTCCTCATGGCCCTAGTGCTATATTTATCAGCCTTGTGTTTTATGTAGGCAGTTGCTCCACTGAGGACA
>JAWZSL010000108.1:365000-456552 GCA_034769285.1 Lutjanus argentimaculatus | reverse complement strand
ATTAAAGCTGCAAGCAGCGTTGAACGGGCCCTCGCACCCCCGCGCCACTCGGGGCCTGCTGCGGCTGCGACCATATCGCCAGAGGGTGACCGTTAGACAAGTTGTTGAATTTTCACCTCCTTTGGACACTGTAGGAAGCACTGCTGTGTCACTTCCTGTCCCCACTAGGTGGCGCCACGACTATGACTCATGAGTGTCATGCAGGTTTCTTGAGGCCAGGACCTTTATCAAACTTGTGAAGTTTGAAAGAGATTTGCCCATTAAGTCACATGTTATAGCAATATCGTTTCTCATGGCGAGACATTAAACCCGACGCCACGCCACGGCCACACCATTTAACACTGACCACTTCTTTTAAGATCGTTTGATCATAAAGTAGTCTAGATGATACACACCAATTTTGAAGTTAATCGGACTATTTCTGTAGGAGGAGTTTGTTACAATGCGACCTGTGGGAAACGCTAAAAATGACCACGAAATTCAAAATGGCCGACTTCCTGTAGGGTTTAGTCTATGGGTCCAAGAGACTTTTTTGTGTGTCTGGGTGGGATACATGTGTGTATCGATTTTCATGCCTGTCGGTGAAACGAGCTGCGGGGGCTACTGTTGAAAGGGCGTGGCCAAGTCATTTAGCCACGCCCCCTTATGAAATTCATGTCATATGTTCAGGGCAGGGCCAGTTACAACCATGTGAAGTTTCAGAAAGATTCGAGTAAGTACACTGAATTTAGGGCGACTTACTGGGTTTTGGCGAAACGTTGATCTTCGCCGTGCCGTCATGGCGATACCGTTTGACTAGTCATCATGGTCTTTATAATATAGCATTACCAACTTCTTAAGGTCTTTGTGACCAATTTGAGTTTGATGTGGTCAACGTACTCAGAGCAGCACATCAAAGTGTAAAACATGGCATTTCCTTTCACCAGCAGGGGGCGCTATGACAATTACCAAATGTCTGCATATAGACGTGTTCAGGGCGGGACTATTATCAATCATGTGAAGTTTGGTGCAGATCGGAGCACTTACCCCAAAGTTATAGCAATTTCGTTTTTTTATGGCGAGATATCCAAATTCGACCTTCCGCAGCGTGCGTGCCCTTCAACGTGATGAAGATCTTTTGATAACTTTTGATCATAAGGTAGTCGAGCTCGCACAAACCGAATTTGAAGTCAATTGATGAAGCCTGTAGGAGGAGTTCGTTGAAGTACGACGTGTGAAAATGGCCAAAAACGACCTTAAATTGAAAAAACAAATCAAAATGGCCGACTTCCTGTTGGGTCTAGGGTGTCGCTCCAAGAGGCTTTTTTGTCCATCCCGGCATGATACATATGTGTACCAAATTTCGTATGGCTAGGGCAAAGTTAAAGCAGGGGGCTTCAATTTTGAAAACTGTTAGGGGGCGCCGTTGAGCCATTTTGCCACGCCCCTTTGTAACGACCATAAAATATCAAATTTTTCACCAGACATGAGGAGTGTGCAAAATTTTGGGACTTTTTGAGCACCTTTAGGCCCTCAAAAATGCAATTCATTCGGAAAAAGAAAAATAATTAAAGCTGCAAGCAGCGTTGAACGGGCCCCTCGCACCCCCACGCAACTCGGACTGCCGGCAACTCGGGGTGCTGGCGACCACAGCCCCCATGCCACTCGGGGCCTGCTGCCGCCATGACCTTGTCGCCAGAGGCTGACTGGCAGAGGAGGTGCTGAATTTTCACCCCCTTTGGACGCTGTAGGAAGCAATGCGGTGTTATTACTTCCTGTCTCCACTAGGTGGCGCTATGACTATGACTTCTGAGCGTCATGCAGATGTGTTAAGGCTGGGACTTTAATCATACTTGTCAAGTTTTGGTGCACATAAGAGCATTTATAGCAAAGTTATAGCATTTTCCTGTGTCATGGAGAGAGAGAAAAATAGACCACAAAATTCAAAATGGCAGACTTCCTGTTGGGTTTAGCCTATGGGTCCAAGAGACTTTTTAGTGTGCCTGCGTCTGCTACATATGTGTACCGATTTTCGTGCATATCGGCGAGACGTCCTATGGCGGCAACTTTTAGGAATGGGCGTGGGCAAGCCATTTAGCCACGCCCATTGACGAAATTCATATCATTTGTTCAGAGTTGGACTGTCAATAAACATGTAAAGTTTCAGGCAGATCTGAGCAGGTACAGTGCATTTAAAGCAACTTCCGGTGTTTTGGTGAAACGTCAACTTTCGCCACGGTCTGAGGGCAACGCCGTTTGACCTGGCCTCAAGATCTTGACAATATAGCATCGCCAAGGTCTGAAGACCTGTCTGAGTTGATCAGTTTTGGATATGGTCAAGACGCTTGGAGCGGTACGTCAAACTCTAAAACATGTCATTTCCTGTCGCCAGCAGGGGGCGCTATGACAATCCTGGAATATTGTCACGTAGTTGTGTTCAGGTGGGGACTATGATCACACATGAGAAGTTTGGTGCAGATTGGACCGTTTTTGCTAAATTTATAGCAATTTCCTGTGTCATGGCGAATCATCAAAATTCGCCGCCACCTGACGGCCATACCGTTAAACTGAGGCAAAATCTGTTGATAACTTTTACTCACAAGGTAGTGTAGAGGGTATGCAGCAATTTTGAAGCCGTTCTGATGAATCCTGTAGGCAGGAACTCTTACAAGGCAACGCGTGGGAAACGTCAAAATTTACCACGAAATTGAAAATGGCCGACTTCCTGTTGGTTTTAGCCCATGGGTCCCAGAGGCTTTTTTGTGCGTCTGGGTGTGATACATGTGTGTACCGATTTTCGTGCATGTCTTTGAAACGGGCGGCGGGGGCTGCTGTTTAAGGGGCGTGGCCAATCCATTTAGCCACGCCCCCTTATGAAATTCATATGATATGTTCAGGGCAGGGCCAGTAACAAGCATGTGAAGTTTCAGGAAGATTCGACCCAGTACACTGAAGTTAGGGTCACTTATTTGGTTTTGGCGAAGCGTCGACCTTTGCCGCGCCGTCACGGCGATACCGTTGGACGAGACATCATGGTCTTCATAATATAGCATTACCAACTTGTTAAGGCCTTTCTGACCAAATTTGAGTTTGATGTGGGCAACGTGCTCGGAGCAGCACGGCAAAGTGTAAAACATGGCATTTCCTGTCGCCAGCAGGGGGCGCTATGACAATTACAAAATTTGAGGATGTAGACGTCTTCAGGGCGGGACTATTATCAAGCATGTGATATTTCGTGCAGATCGGAGCATTTATGCCAAAGTTGTAGCAGTGTCATTTTTGATGGCGAAACATTGACCTTCGCCGCACTGTCAGGGCGACACACCCTTTGACGATACGTCACGATCTTCACAATATAGCATTACCAAGGACTTGAGGCCTTACTGACCAAATTTGAGTGAGATACGGTCAACGTGCTCAGAGCAGCACCTCAAACTGTAAAACATGTCATTTCCTGTCGGCAGTAGGGGGCGCTATGACATTAATAGAATATTTTCATATGGCCGTGTTCAGGGCGGGACAATTATGAAGCATGTGAAGTATGGTGCAGATCGGAGCATTTATGCAAAAGTTATAGCAATTTCGTTTTTCATGGCGAGACATCCAAATTTGCCGCCACGTCACGGCCACACCCCTCAACGATAGCGCGATCTTTTGATAATTTGTCATCACAAAGTAGTGTAGTTTGTACACAGCGATTTTGAATGCGTTCTGATTAATCCTGTAGAAGGAGTTTGTTAAAATATGACGTGTGAAAATGGCCAAAAAATGACATAAAACTGAAAGAAATTTTCAAAATGGCCGACTTGCTGTTGGGTTTAGGGTGTCGCTCCAAGAGGCTTTTTTGTCCGTCTTGACATGATACATATGTGTACCAAATTTCGTACGGCTAGGGCAAAGTTAAAGCAGGGGGCTTCGATTTTGAAAACTGTTAGGGGGCGCTGTTGAGGCATTTGGCCACGCCCCTTTGTAACGACCATAAAATATCAAATTTTTCAGCAGATGTGACAAGTGTGCAAAATTCTGGGACTTTTAGAGCATGTTTCGGGCCTCAAAAATGCGATCTTAGGGTAAAAATAAAAATAATAATAATAATAATAATAATAATAATAATAATTCCTTGAATTTCAATAGGGTCCTCGCACCCGAGGGTGCTCGGGCCCTAATAAGAAGAAGAATAATTCCTTCAGTTTCAATAGGGTCCTCGCACCGGACGGTGCTCGGGCCCTAATAAGAAAAAGAATAATAATTCCTTCAATTTCAATAGGGTCCTCGCACCGGACGGTGCTCGGGCCCTAATAAACAGCGCGATTTCAAGAGGGTCCTCGTCGGACGACGTTGTCGTCGCTCGGGCCCTAATAAACAGTACGATTTCAAGAGGGTCCTCGTCAGACGACTACGTCGTCGCTCGGGCCCTAATAATTCCTTCAATTTCAATAGGGTCCTCGCACCGGACGGTGCTCGGGCCCTAATAAAAACACAAACTCAGCCTTGCATTGCTCAGTTCACAGTAATCAGACATCTTGTGCTATTAACATAAGTCAAGAAGGGATTCCAGGACCAATCAAGGTCAGCCTAATTTTTTCCGATTTAAGAAAATAAAGCACCTCCTTAATCCAGTTTGTATAGGAAGGTGGAACAGAGGATTTCCATTTTAACAGTATCAACCTCCTGGCCAGCAGAGTTGTGAATGCTATTAAGTCCTTTTTAGCAGGGGAAAGGGTAAGCGGAAAAGGCCATACACCAAACAGGGCAGTTAAGGCATTAGGAACCACCTCCCTTCCAGTTACCTTGGATAATGTATTAAAGATCTCAGTCCAGAATCTAGTCAGAGAGGGACAGCTCCAAAACATATGAGTAATTTGCTGTGGCTCGTTGGCATCGCTCACATAAGGGAAACACTGTATCAAATAATTTTGCAAGCCGAGCTTTAGTGTAGTGAGCTTGATGAAGGTTTTGACATTGCATAAAGCTATGTCTAGCACAAACTGAAGACCTGTGTACTCTCTTTAAAATCTCCTCCCAAACATCATCCAGAATCACCTCTCCCAGATCTGTCTCCCAAACAGTCTTAAGTACAGTAGAAGAGCCTGGACAAAGGTTGTAAATATTTAAATAAATAGAAGAGATTGCCCCTTTTAATGAAGAGAGATACTTCAGAAATATCTCAAAATCCGAAGGATTAGGAGGAGCAGGGAATTCTGGGAATGAGCTACCGACAAAATTTTGAAGGTACCTGAAAAAAATGTTCTTTAGGAAGCGAAAATTTATTTACTAATTGTTGAAAATAAGCAAAAATAGAATCAACAAACAGGTCTCTCAGGGTTTTTATGCCCAGCCTAGCCCATATAGAGTAAGTGCTGTCCACTAAGGATGGTGGAAAAATACGATTTGCCACAAGTGGAGCCCCAATAGAAAATTAAAATTGAATCCATATTTTAATACTGGAGGACACTATCATATTATTAGTATAACAAGAAATAGAAAAATACAAGTGTGAGTACAGTAAGGCTTTCAATAATACCAGGTGAACAGATTTGCCTCCAAGATCAACCATGATAGAGGGACCTCAATGTCCCCATATTTAACCCAGTAGTTCAAATTTCTGATGTTTGTTGCCCAATAATAGTACAGGAAGTTCGGTATAACCATTCCGCCCAGAGCTTTGGGCCTCTGCAGAACTTGTCGACGTAACCTGGGAATCTTCTTGTTCCAAATAAAACCGAGAATAAGGAATGGAAAAATGAAACAAGGAAATATCAGAATGCATTGCAGTAAATATAAAAAGCGTGGGAAAGCATTCATTTTAATTGTATTAATTCTGGCAGCTACGGAAAGATTTAATAGGGGCCATCGCTCAAAATCCTGTTTAATTTGTGTGAGCAGAGAGAGACAATTTTTTCTATGGAGATTAACCAATGTCTTGGCTATATATACTCCAAACAAAGCCAGAGTTTGAGATCTTGAATGGTAAATTTTGAGGTGAATGTTCATTTGCCTCTCCATTAACAATAAACATTTCACTTTTGCTAGTTTGTTAGTTGTTTGTTAGTTTATATCCAGAGAATCGACTAAATGCTTCTAGGACTGAGAGGGCAGCAGGAATGGAACGTACCAGATCGGATAAAAGCAACAAGAGATCATCCGCGTATAGGGCCACCTTCAGCTCTACACCATTTCTGGTTATTTCACAAATACCAGGATGAGACTGCAGAGCAATTGACAGAGGGTCCATCACAATGGCAAATATAAGCGGACTTAAAGGGCAACCCTGCCTTGTAGAACGATATAAGCGAAAGTTTTCAGAGTTTGTGCCATTTGTCCTGACAGTAGCCTGTGGGGAAGCATATAGTAACCTAACCCATGAAACATTTTTTTCCCAAAACCAAATTTCCCCAAAATAAAAAATAGATAATCCCACTCTACTCTATCAAACGCCTTCTCGGCATCCAGAGCTATCAAAGCTTCTGGGAGAACAATTGGAGAAGGATTATAAACCACATTAAACACTCTCCTAGGATTAAAAAAGGAGTGTCTATTGCAAATAAACGGTTTGATCCAAAGATATAACTGAATTGAACTTCTAAGTGCCTGGCTAGTACAATAATATGAAGTCGACATTCAACCACACTCAACGACTAATGGGATGGTATGAACCGCATGATAGTGGGTCTTTACCTTTCTTTAAAAGCAAAGAAATACAAGCCTGGTTTAGGGTTTGGGGAAGTATACCTGAATTAAAAGACTTAGCAAACATCTCTAATAGGTGCGGTAATAGGCCAGCTGCTTCCAGAATGTTTTATAAAACTCGGCTGGAAAGACATCTGGGCCTGGACTTTTACCACTTTGCAATGATTTAACTGCCGCCTCAAGTTCAGCTGCTGTGATAGGACATTGCAGTTCCTCAGCTGCAACCCGATCCAGAGTGTTAAACCTATCAAAGATGGAGATCATATCTGCAGAGGCATCAGGACCATCAGATGAGTATAGCAATTTATAGAATTCCATAAAAGTTTTGTTGATTTCCAATGGGTCGGATGTTACACCCGAACCATGAGTTTACTAGTCTTATTCCCCGGTTCATAGCATTGGGATCTTGAATGTAGTAAAAGTTGGGTAGTGTACTGTGACATGTTAAGATCATATTCAGCTTGCAAAGTCATACGTGCCTTATAGGTAACTGGCAATTTTGAGGTTGCATATAAAGAATCTAAGAGTGCAATGCGTTGAGAATTACTCTACTACTACTACTACTCTATACTAATTTCTCTCTCCTAGATTTCTTTTGGGATCATTTTCATGTGTATTTCTTAGCAAACCAGACGGGTGGCTGTGGCTCAGTGGTAGAGCGGGTCGTCTCCCAATCGGAAGGGTGGTGGTTCGATTCCCGGGTCCTTTGGTCTACTGTCGAAGTGTCCTTGGGCAAGACACTGAACCCCACAGTGCTCCCGATGGCTGCGCCAACGGTGTATGAATGTGTGTGAATGACTTCTAATGCACAGGTTGGGTCTTTGTAGAAGAAGCCACCTGTGTCATTAGCGTGTGAAAGTGTGTGAATGGGGTAAATGTGACTTGTAGTTGTGAAAGCGCTGACTAGAAAAGCGCTATATAAATGTGCCATTTACCATGACACATGTCCACAGCAGAGACATGGGCATTCTATATGTATGTTATATGCAGTAAAGTGGTTTGACCTCCTCCCTTTCTCTCAAGAATCATGTCATTTATCTGCAGCTGATTAAAGGATAAAAAACGATCTCTGCAGGAGTCGGAGAGGCAGCTGTGAGTCAAGGCCAGCAGAAGAACAGCTTATTGACAAAATCACTTAAGCCGCCTCCCGCTCTCTCTCCCTGTTTCATATTGATATACTGGAATCCTTTAATGAGCTCACTGCACCTTCTTCTCACCTTCCAACCTATTACCTTTTTTTTTCACGTCCTCTCTGCCCTCCATGTGCCCCCGTCTTTACATTGACAGGGTCTTTATGGGCTCGATTATAAACATAACCTCCTCTTTCTCCTTTTCTTTCACCTTTATCTTCTGTCATTTTCTCTTCGGGCTGTCTCATTTTACTCTTTTTCCCTCTTGTGACCACAGTCCTTCATCTCACCTTTACACCAGTCCTTTCTCTTCACCTCTTCTTCATTCTCTTCCATTTCTTCAGTCTGTATTAATCCCCTTATTCTATCTCCATCTCTTTTACTGTATCTCCTCATTCTGCTTTTCTTCCTCTAAGACAGATAGCCACTTATCTTTTTTTATTTCAGTTTTTTTTAACAGCTCAATGAGGTGGAGCTCAGAGGTGAAATGAGCAGAGCAAGGTCACAGCAGGATTGAGCTATATCTGGGAAAATAACGGGGAAAAGATGAAACAAAAGAGAGGGGGAAGTGAAGGGAGGTCTTGTTGTCAATTTGCAGCCACACATGTCAGATTACAGGTGACAAATCATCAATCAATCAATCAATCAAGCTTTATTTATATAGCACTTTTCATACATATTAAAATGCAATCCAAAGTGCTTCACAAGAAAAAACAGAAAAAAAAGACAAAACATACAACAATAAACACACAACAATATCATGTGACTGTCCTCTCCAGAAAAATAAAAACACTTGTTTTCCCAAATTATGTTCCTGAAAGGCAGTCTTTAGTGGTTGTGCAAAAATATTGACTGTTCTCTGTCAGTAACAAAGGCTGAAGTTTCATGATGTTGCAACACATCCTCATATGTTCACTAAAGAAGAGGTTATTTGCCTGTGGTTGCCAAAATTACCAGTGAAGAGTGCCAGTGAAAGATGTAGCCTACTGGATCTTTGTTGTAAAATTTTAAGACTTTCAGAGGTTTAGGTACTTAAAGTTGAGTAAAATATCATAGTTAAGAGTTATAGGAGTCATGAAAGTTACCTGGGTGTGGGGGTGTATTACTGTCCACCGTTGCGAGTAATTCCACTACTTTTAGCAATAACAGGACATTACTTTTCTCAAATTAATCTGCAATTACAATTACTGAAATTTAAGTGGGGTTGTTAATTGTTACTTTTGCCTTACCTGAACTGCAATGGACAGCAGACATAGCAGACAAATACAGCCTATTCACTAACGGTGGCACGAGACACTTTGGTGATGTGAGCTGCTATTCATCATAATTTAATATAAACTGTTTGTCATACTGTAGCAACACTTGCTTAACACATTTAGCTTCCTGTGGGTCAATTTCGAAATGTTACTGTCTAACCCCTGGGTAACAGAAGTGTAGCTTACAGGTACACGCTAGTCGTTACTGCTCACTGTTGGTCAGCAGTATTAAAAACTCCTATTAGTGAAAACGGGTACAATGATATATAAAATTTGACAATTATCACTAAAATAATATAGCTACACTACAATATAGCTACAATAAAATAATATGTGTGCATGCATTCAAATGAGAATTAAAGCAGACATTTAAATTACCACAAAAGTTACTTTCCCAAGTAACATAATACTTTTATAATGCAGTAATTGTTAAAGTAATTTAATTACTTTTCAGAGAGGTAACTAGTGAATGTAACTAACTACTAAATTTTGGTAACTTGGCCAACATGTTACAATACAACATACATTCCGTTAAGCTGAGTTAACAGGCCACCTCATTGTTTTTATTTCCTCTTAGCAGGAAGAAAAACAATATAGCACATTTTAGCCTACTTCATAAATGAGACAAGATAGTTTTAAATAGGAGTTCCTTTTTTCCTCTCATTAGTAAAACAACTATGACACAAAAGTATAACACATTTTAAATGCTTTATAAAAGGTGTACTGCAGATATAAATAAATTCAATTTTCAGAATTTTCTCTTTCCGACCCAGTGTTTGGAAATGACTGATCGAGAGGCAGTGTTTAGTTTGTCTGCTCTGGGCTACAATATAATAATTAGTGGACAGAGTGTCCATGACATAACCCATGAGTTTCTGAGGAGCAGTTTTGAAGCTCTCTCTCTTTGTGGCTCTGGTCATCTCCATCTGGGTAATGCCTGAATGACTGCCTAACTAAGACAAAAATGAGCAAAGTGGCGTGTGATTGGAGCTGAGATGGCTGAATGAAGCAGCTCCCCAGCCATAAGCCCCCTGTAACAGCACATGCCTGTCAGTAAAAGCAGGCAGGACCTTAATTATGCATAACCTTAAACCTTAAAGTGATAGTTCACCCAAAAATGAAAATTCAGTCAATATCTACTCACCCCTGTGCTGATGGTGAAGATGGGTGAAGATCTACAGTTCACAAAACGCTTCGGGTGAACTATCGCTTTAATATAATTTAAACGGTGGGTTATATAAAAAATCTGCCTTCCTTCAGTTGTCATAAACAGGGAAATTACAAGCATGTTTATTTCTGCTGTAAAGTTGGGCATTTTAATAAGGGGCTCTATGGGGACTTGCTTTTGGAAACACCCTCAGGTGCAGCTCATGTACAAGTCTCGTACGCTGAAAAAGAGGTAGCTATGGTGAGAGAGAAAGCACAAATTGAGGCAGAGCATCAGAAGATTTTCGATGAAACAGCACAGCACAAAGCAGAGGTGGAAGCCAGTCTATATCTGCTACAAAAAGAGAGGAGTGCAACGGCAGCCTTAGCTAAAGCAGCAGTCTACGAAGCAGCCCAGATCCCAACCAAGATCCTGAAGATCCTGCCAAACATACCAGCGAGTATGCTCAGACTCACTCCTTGGTACCACACACCCAGCACCAAGCTACAGTCTCTCAGCAATCACCTGTCACACCTATACATACAGAAAGTCATCAGCAAAATACAGCACAGACTGGTTTTCGAGTGAAAATGTGTCCCCAGCCTGCCTACAGACACCCCTACACTCACAGAAATGATTCATGGCAGAGTTAATTTTTATGCATTTACATCTATTTGATTTTATTTAAAAACTCAGATTTTTTAAATTTATGCATTAAAATTAATTATAATCTGCATAATTTAATCAATTCTAAAATGTATTAAATGTAATTAGTTAATACATACTAACATGGTTTAAATAATCAAAGTTGTAAAAAAAACAAGATTCTGTTATTTAAAATTTATGTGATTGGTTTTCATAGAAGTTATGAGAAGTCAAATGGGGAAACCGGAAACGATGTCCTGCACTTCCGCTGGACGTCAGCACTCAGGCCCTTGTGGGTAGAAGCAGTCGTCCATGTGATGGTAAGCAATCCGAGACATCCTATGTCCAGTTACTCCCAAATGTGTCCTAATCGTGCAGTTTATATCACATCACATCAATATCAATTCATTTATGTTAAAATCTACGTAGTTTGTGATTATTTTAAGCAGTTTTATCTTGGTCACGTCGCGTGTACCGGACAATACTGGCACCCGCTAGCATCATAGCTAACAAGCTAGCTATTTCACGGCATCTTGGCTAGCTTGGTAATAGAGCTTGATACTGGACTAAACTAACCCTTTGCAGTCAGTTATCATGCCGGTTAGAATGACTACTAGTAACATCAGTAGTTAAGCTAGCCGGATAGCATTCCCTTTGTCCACAACATTTAGCCTATTCATTTTGTAACAAGTTAGGCTCTGTCTGTAGCATTATTTTACATCAGTTTTGCTTAAAGGATAACTTGAGAACTCCATGGGGTTGTTTTGGTAGGTGCAAACTCGTTACCTTTTGGTGAAATTCTGCGTTTTGAATGCAAAATATGGCATTTCTGTGATTCATGCAAATCTGCAATTAAACTTTAGTAAAATTACTGTTTACTAAATGGGCTTAGACCTGTGTGAGCTTTACCTGAGTGGTGTAAAACAAGGTGATGGGGTGGTCAAGTAAGAAAATGTCAGTGACTTGGTTAGCCTCAGCACTGGTGTGTTAGTGTCTCTCTGACACTGACAAGCATGGAATCATATAATGTGTTTTTTTCAGAATGAAGACATCAACGTGAGGCGTGATTGTGTGCTGAGCTGTCTGAGCATCTACCTCAATGAAGACCTGGACACACTGGTTAAAGAATACGTGGTAAGTATGTCAGCCTACTGTCCTTTGTGCCAGATGTAATTAATTTCCATCCAGATGTGCCTGATAACATGTGGCGTTCATGAGAATGGGATGGACATGAGGACACATTGACCTTGACCACCAATAGTTCATCACTCAGTCCAATGGGTTGTTTGTTTAGAATGAGAAATTCCCACAAGGCAAATGGTGGTAGTGCTGTCACTCTGTAGGAAGTAAATCCACTTGGTCCAGAGGAAGCTGAGGATAAAGTGGGCCGGGTCCTGGCACCTAAACGCCCCCACTATGCCAGGGACGACAATTCTCGCCCAAACAACAAAGTGAGGACACAGACACTTCATAGTTCTTATGAACCAGCAGTTTTTACTTCATTGACATATGTTTTGGAAGTGTTTAGTAAGAAATGCCTTTCAGATAATGTCAGGTCATTTTGATTCTTGGTTCTGATCAGCTGGACTCTACTGTGTTTGTTTGTGGGGGGGTATCACTAGGATGCATGTTGTGGACTGTCTGCTTACGAACTCCAGCGCCTTGAGAACATCATACAGAAGGAAGCCTTCTTGTCTTCTTTGAAGATATGGCAAGTACGTGGACATGTTAATTGGAACTCTAACCAATACAAGACTGATCAGCTGTTCTCTATTTCACTCTCTCACTTTGTGTGTCTCCACCTACTCCCCTCTCGGTCTCTCTTTTTCTCTCCCTCCTGCTCTTTCACTGTTGTCCCCTACTGTCCTCTCCCTCTCTCGTTCTGTCTCTCTTTCTTTCTCTCATACTCACTTGTTATCTCCCACAAGTGTAACTTCACACATACATTGAGCATGGGATTTTAAAAAGGTGTCAAATTTGGTCTTAATGAGTTATTCTCAATTTTTTTTTCTACAATATAGTTTACAAAGGTAATGTCATTTCTGTCTTCCTCCATTAGCATACCTTGTAGTATATTTAGGATTGCTGTCCATGGAGAGAAACAATGGGATAATTATTGTTTTTCTCTGTCAAAAGGTAGCTGAGGATCTGAGGCAGTCAGTAAAGCCAAAGCCAGATGTCAAGAGGTAAGTCATAAAGCAGTGTAGTTGGAAGCATGAATTGTTTTTGCTGTTAGGGCTGAATCTATTGACTAGAAGGGGGTGTTTCCAACAGGTGAAGGGTAAAGGGAGAGAGAAGGTTAGGATAGGGAAAGGTTGGTCCTTTCTCTTCCCTATTGTCCTCCCTCCAACCCTCCTCTTACTCCTACTGTCCTCTCTTAGGCCGATGCAAGACAGCTCACTTTTTTACGGTCGCTGAAAAGTTGAATCATTTCAACTTTTCAATGCGCCCAGCACCTCCCCTGTTGATTACATCACAAGGTCAAGTTTTGTCACTAGGTAGCAAAAAACTGAGCAAAACACAATGTGAGTCAGCTTTAGACTTGACAGGCTTGATGCACACACTCCACTACTTCCTGACTGGAAGACTGCATCTTTATTTCCTGTACCATACTATTGTTTTAAGTGATTTATCAGGTGCACGCTGGGTGTGCCCAGGCTCAACTCAAACATGTGAGAACAAGACTACTACTTTAAAGGATAATTGTCAGATTTTTAATTGTTGTCACCTTGGCAGAAAAGTGCACAATATTCAAGAGTAGTACTGCACACCTGATTAATCACTTAAACTTATAGTATATACAGGAAATAAAGATCTTCCTGTCAGGAAGTAGTGGAGCTTGTGCATCAAGTCTATTATCCCAGTGAGGAGGGTAAGAAGGAGAGAGAGAGAGAGAGGATGGCATGAGTGAGAAGGTTTGGAGAGGGTTGGATAGGAGAGGAGTAAGCCTTACCCCTACAAGAGCTTAGGAGAGAGAGGAGGTGAGTAGAGATGGTGGAGGGTAGAAGAGAGGGAGAGGGGGTTGGAGAGGTTTGCCTCCTTTCCTTCAATCCATTTTCCCTACATCAATGAACAGTTTCTTATTTGGCTCTTACAGCTACTGGCTACGTATTTACATCACTGATCTCTGAACAAAATCAGTGGGGGGTTCCTGGTTCTGTATTTTTATATATCTATGTATTTTTAGTTGGTGTTTTGTTAAGTGCATTTTTTTATGGCAGGTCAAAGGCTTCATTGGGAAAAGCAGTCTCTGCAGTCTCTGCAGTCTCCCCGGAAATCCCTCTGTCTTAAAGAAGCACAGAACCTTACCCTCAGTGGAGGATCAACCCATAAACATGTGAGAACAAGACTACTACTTTAAAGGATAATTGTCAGATTTTTAATTGTTGTTGTCACCTTGATAGAAAAGTGCACAATTTGAGAGTAGGCTGTGTATAATCTCATATTAACAAGAACACAAAATGCATCCTTATAACTTTTTCTTTTTTCCAGGCTTTTAGGAGGTGATCAAAGGTCTTAAGGTCATTGTTACCTTGAACTTGCATCCATCTCATTCTCATGAACGCATATATACAGTGCCTTAAAGAAATATCTTCAAATTAACACTCAGTTGGCCTAAGGATAAGCTGCTTTTGGTGGTCAAGGTTAGGGTCACAGCCCATCGTTCTGTTCTCTTTATATTCCAGGACATTGAATCCAGAGAGGCTGAGGCAGACATTGCAGAGAAGACCATGGGCATCTACACAGTCCGAGCAGAGGGTCATGGTCCTGATGGTCCAGGTGATGGACGCTTTGCTTGATGTCGGTGTTGTGCTGGAAGGCGTGGAAGTTCTCCATAACCTGCAGAGTGTCAGCCATGCATGCGTGATGCTTTATGGACTGATCTACGCATTCAACTTGAGCTATCCAAAAAGCCTGAAGCGTACATTCGAGGTGTACCAGAAAATCCTGATGGACCTGGACTCAACCAAGCTTTCACCAAAAGTACAGGCACTGAAACTCAAATTGCTCCAGTGATTTGGCTGGCAATAATGTACTTACACAGCCCCTACCTGATTTTTCTTCTTTTTTTTTCCCCTTTTTTTCCCAGTCAGACAGGATCTTGTGTTTAAATGATCCCTTAGTTCTTGAAGGGTGCTTCAGGGAAATACCTGTTTGATAAATGTGTATCTGTAAAGGTTTGTTTTTTTTTCTTTTGGTGTCCAAGCATTTAACAGGGGAGTGATGTAATGTGATGTATGAGTGTGGCTGTGTAGGTGGGTTCATAGATGGGTAGTTTCTAAAGTGTGTTAGCTGGCAGTGTTGTAGTGGCTCAGCTCAAACCAGATTTTTCTTGAATTGTTTCCAGATTCAAAATGCAACCTAGGGTCTTGTTGTGAATGTACACAAGTCAAACTTTTATTTAAATACATAATTATGACGGAAACGTCACTTTTAAGATATAGCGTAATTTCGTTTCAAAGTGCCGTTTGAAGGTAGTTTTATTAAGTTATTGCACTGGCAGTTTTGCACTTTGCTTTGTTGAGCTGAATTATTTCTGACATTTTAGACAGATTTATTGGACTCGTTTGTGTTTTTGCCTCATGTCATGCTTTATATGCAAATTTATTTTTTTACAATTGAAAATTCTACAAGCCCTGTACTTTTTTTTTTTTTTTTTTACAGTTTAGTCACTCCCATGTGGTACCAGCAAGGACTATAAAGGTTAACAGTGGTTATCCCAGCTCTGGATGGAGAAAAAAAGTAGGATGGGGGGGATGTAGGATGGAGAGGAGTGAGATGGATTAGAGAGATGGAAGTTTTTGTACGTGCATTAACATTGAAGAAAGAAACAGAGTTCAAAGTGGACCACAAGGACAGCTTCATGTCTTGGACTATGATATTGAGAGGCTTTAATGTTAATAAATCTGTTGAATCAACAAGGTGGTCTGATTGTTCTTATGCATCATTAAGATTGTTTGTACCGAATGGAAAAGAATTACATAAATGTGATGCATTTTGATTAATTTGGTTTATTACATAAGCATAAATAACATGTAATTCAAACAAATATATGCTATTTATCTTGTATAGGTAACCTGATTATTATGCAATTCAAACAATATACTTTATGTATTTTAAATAAATACTCTCATTATTATTAATTTAGAGTAATTATACTTTATTAATACTAAATACATAAACCTGAGGATTATGCATTTCAAATAAATAGGCTTTATTACACTAATGAATATGCATCATGTAAGGTTTATCTGGTAGGTTTGTGTTAAAATTATCTAAAAAAAAAGTAAATGGGAATTTGTCATGTAATAAAATTACATAAATCTTAAAAGTTAGGGTTAAATATTTCTGTGAGTGTAAGATGAGAACAGTCCACTCTCTCCCCCTCTTGCTTGCTCCACCTTTCAGTGAATGTGGGCCCAAACGCTCTGTTCAGATTTGGTTACCTGTATGACATCAAAAGGGAAGAAGCTGCCACCTCCAAGCAGGGTCTATGCTGCCCACTGAATCCGAGTGAGTCCACCTCACAATCGCCATTGTTTTTTCCTCGCTAATGATGCTCTGGTAAACAAACGAAGATGTTGAAGGTACACGCAAAGCATGCAGACTGCTCTGTTGTTGGCTGCAGGAACATGCACAAAAGTCTTCAACTATTCTTGTCCTCTTTCCCTCTCAACCCGACCGGTGCCGTCAGATCACCGCCTACCATGAGTCATGGATCTGTCCGAGGTTTCTGCCTGTTAAAAGGAAGTTTTTCCTCGCCGCTGTCGCCAAAGTGCTTGCTTATGGGGGAATTGTTTCAATTGTCGGATGTAAACAAAATTATCGAGTGTGGTCTAGACCTACTCTATATGTAAAGTGTCTTGAGACAACTTTGTTGTGAATTGGCGCTATATAAATAAAATTTGATTTGATTTGATTTGATTTGACCCAGTGAAGCCCCAGTGGATTAATTTCATTTTTGATTGAAATGCCCCCACAACACTTGGTGGTGGTGGTGTGTGTGTGTGTGCACTAACCATTTCACTTTGGACTGCTTCTTCAACAAGGACAAGTACAAAGCAGGATTCGCTTCAAAACTAAAGCTAAAGGATGTCCTGTCTGTACCGACTGTCTGTGACCCAACTTCATGGGAGCCGCAAGCCGTATTTATGCTACTTTGTTGTCTATTTAGCCAAGCGGTGTGGCGTTAGCAATGTATACACTGGAGTGTATAATAATGAGGGAGAGTCAAGATAATCTGTGTGAACGTTAAGCCTCACATGACGCCAGTTAACTAAGCAGCAGTAAGTTGGTGTTTATGCTGTTTTTCGTGTCACTTTTTGTGTGACGTCATTCTGCTGGGTTTGTGCTGCCTGTTCTGTTATTATGGATCTCTTCTCTGCTTGGCAACGCTGTGTAACTTTGATTTGCATCAAGCTGCTAAGTTTCTCATACCTGAAATGCCTAGTGATCTGCTGCAAAATCAGGCCAAGAAACTTGTATTCAGACGAAATTGGGCGTTGTGATCAGGGCAGGTATGCGGTTATGTTTAATTGTGCTTAGAACATAATCATTGTGAAATATTTAGAAAATAAGTTTTATTTCTGCAGTTCAGTGGATTCCTCTGCAACACCACCACCCCTCCCCCATCAAGTGTTTTACACTGCTTCCCCACTTATGCGCATGCACTAAAGGACAACATTAACAGTAACAGTAGTCTTGCACTACATTACAAACAACACTGTGGGGGATGCAGGGCATGCAGGAGGAGGAGAAGGACTCATCCATAATGATAACTGTTTTGCATTGATATCAATACAATTCATAAAATCATGTGACTATATTGGTTATCCGTTTTTACTTACATAAAGTGCGTTGTAGCAATGACCAATCAACACACACAGTAGCTGTTACTACAAATTTAATAGGCACATAGCAGTGTATGATTGTACATATTGTCTCAATAGTATGTGAAAGATGTTTGGTGTTGTTACAGTTACAGTGTAATGTGATGAGATAATTGATAGTTAATACTTGCTGGTTTTGAAATGCTGCACTGCAACATATCATATTTATCTTTCATTTTGGCTTTTTCACTGAGAAGAAATGTTTCCTATGAATTTCTAGAAATTTCAAAAAAACTGGAGAAGATCAGCAAGAGGGACTGTGAGAAGAAACAGAAGTGGATGCGGAGCATCAGAAACCACATCTATTGAACTGAAGCCTCATCAACCACCAGGCCAGAGAGAGTGGTGAAATGGACCCCATCCTGAACTATGCGCAGGACATCCATAGACATGAAGACCTCCTTTTCCCCAGTGCACACAGACTGCATCATACAGGGGACAAGAATAAATGACTGACAGCAGGTGTGTTTCTTATACACAGACCAAATCCTTATCACATCTCCTCTTTTTATGAGTAGTGATCAGAAATATTCTATAAAGATAATCATGCTGACTTGATAAACTTAATTAATTAAGTTTATAAATTCATCAAACATACTGTCATTAGTAATCAGTACTATATTATATTGTAAATATTTTAATCCATTTTTAGCAGCTCCTGCCTACTACAAACTGGAGAAGGTTTGTAGTACACACCACACAACACACACACACACACACCACACACACACACACTCACTCTATAGGCACTCCAGTGCGCGCCCCCTCGAGCACGCGCTGGAGCACGAGTGTTTTCATTTGAATCGTGCTGTCATCTGATGACAGGGAGCTAAAGATGGAGAGGCAGAAAAGAAAGCTCTCAGGGGCACAAAACAGAAAACGGAAGAGGGAGAAAGAGAAAGGAAAGGAATGAAGGAAAAAGGGAGGAGGAGAAAGGAAAGGAATGAAAAAAAGCTTTTCAAAGTGGTTGAAAGACAGTAGGTAAGTTATGTCAGTGTATCAAGAGGAGGCTTGTAAATATTCAGGTTAGATAAAGCTACTACTAGTAAAACGACAGGTTACTGTTGTCTTGCAACTGTGTACTGATCAGTATTTAACAATATAACAGATCATGACGACGGGGGGGGGGGGGGGGGTTGCATACCCCTCAGAAAGTATGTAGTTGCGCTCCTGATTTACATCTTTGATTTTCTCTGTACTGCTGTACTTCTAGACTCTGCCTGGCTGACATGTATTACAATGAAAATGCTGACAAACCGCACATCACATCTGGTGGAGACCAACTCTTCAAAGTGCAAAGTTCCCAAAGGTCATGAGAGGAGCATGCAGAGCAAAAGAATGAGCTGATGTTTCATAGATGTTACATTCTTTTATTTTTCACTAAAAATAGTTATGTACAGTACATCTTATATTTATTGTCGCACTATAACAGTTGTAAAAGTTTCAACATAAAAAAAATAATAAAATAGTAAAATAATAAATTATATAAATACACCAGTGGCGTCGCCTGGCCTGGGCATCCGGGGCTTTAGCCCCGAATGTTTTTTCTTTAGCCCCGGATAATTCAACTTCAGAAGAAATAATGATAACTGTACATTAACGAGCCACGAAAGAAGTTGTAGTTTTCCATTTTCAGTGAATGCAACACAGGATGACGTCTCGACGTCAAGACCAATCAGAGAGGGCTTGCGTGCTGATCTAAACCGTTGGCGCACAGGGAGACGTTTAAGAAAGACAATAGACATTGATATACCGTCACAAAAACATGGATATAAGGCGGTTTTTCAGGAAGAAGGAGGCTGACTCGGCTGAGGCTCACGTCTCCGGTGAGCCGTCACCAGAAACAGGTAAATGAATAATTTAAATTCTGTTTGTGAAACGTGTAGTGTTAGGGGGGCGTGCCGGCGGGGGATAGACACTCTTAGACGGGCTGAAAATCCCCGAAGGCTCGGTACGACTGGCGACTTTTCCCACACATAAATTCAGTGATATTTTTCTCACATAAGTTATCAAAGATACCGCACACAACTACATAACTGCTGTTGTGTCCTTCTAACGTGTCTGTGTGGGCCTTTTTCTTTTTTATTGTGAAAACTAAGCTTTTTTAAGACCTACTCGGCCGTTGTATTTGATTTTCTGGACTCCTATAGAGCAGCTAAACCATGAGCTAAACACGACTGCCCGTACAGAAAGCTTTGTCTCTCGCTGCATCACTTCCTTGTATTGCTTCATTGGTCTGTACTGTACACACATTCGCGAAGACTTCCGAAGGGTTGACGAGCGCTGCCGAGCCCCACTCCCTCATTTTGCTGGTGTTCTGTGGTGCGGGAGTTGAGAGTAAACAGCAGTAAACAGCACTTTATGAAACTAGAGATCATTACTTAGTGTTGGTGCAATAACGTTACTTATGCAATTCATGCATGTATACAGTTATTCTTGTAAATATTTGTCAATATAGTTATTGATTAGACTACTCATATAATGTTGCAACATTTTAAACTCTTAAATATCACATATTTGAGTGATTTATTCTGTTTTCCACTTCCATTTACTTGGGAATATAAAACTTTTTCATCAAGTTTGCATATTTAGTGTATTTACTATATACACAAAATAACGTTAATTGCATACAGCCATAAAAATAAAATTATCCAGAGAGGAGACATTTAATTCATTTCAAATTTTGACTGACATCTCTTGTATTTCCTAATTAAAACAATTATTTGAGCCCATTTTCCCCAGTGAATGCCACTTTAGCGAGGAAGGAAGATGAGTAAATGCTAATCCTGTTGCAAGGGCCACTTCCCTTTTATGATTACTTTTTGATAAAGTCTACTATGATAAAATAAATCTGATGTTATATTCTGTTTACAGATGACCTAGACAGTACAGAGAAGGAAGATAAAAGGGCAGACGCAGACCCAGACCCCAAGCAAAAGGAGGTAGAAGGAGGAGACCAAGAAGACAACAATGAGGAAGTCTGTAACACTGAGGTCAGTGATTTGGGGACCGCAGACACAGGACCAAGGCGCATAAAAAAAATCACTGCTTTCCTTCGAGCATGTTTGGCAAGCAAAAAAGAGCATCTCAATCAAGTTGGTTTGAAACATTTGAATGGCTGGAATACTCAGTAACTGCCGATGCAGCGTTCTGCTTCGTTTTTAGATTATATGGCAAACCAAAACAGACAAGGGATCAAAAGGATACACTCAACACGAAAGGTTACACTAATTGGAAGAGAGCATTAGACTCTTTTAGAGAGCACGAAAAATCCAACCTGCATAAAGCCTCAATGATTCAGTGGAAGAGCTTTAAATCCACACAGGTCCATGGGGACATCACAGAGCAGCTACAAACCGCACATATGAGTGACATTTTGGATCGCAGGGAGTATCTTAAACGCATAGCATCAGTGACCGCCTTTCTTGGAAAACAAGGCATTGCTTTTAGAGGGCACAATGAATCACCAGAGAGTGACAATAAGGGGAATTTTATGGAATGCATGCAGCTTCTTGAGAAATTTGACCCTTTCCTTCAAAATTATAAGTCAACTTCATGTGCAACTTACCTTTCACCCTCATCCCAGAATGAGATGATCCAAAGCACTTCTGAAGTTATAATTTCAAGGATCATCTCTGAAATTAAAGAGGCAGAAATGTTCTCGATAATGGTGGATGAAGCAAGGGATCATCGGTCAGAGCAGCTTGCATTGTGTGTACGATATGTTTCTCCACAAGGCTTGGTGAAAGAGAGATTCCTTGGATTTTCACGGCTTGATTCATTTGATGCTAGGTCCATCACTGAAACCATAGAGCAGCAGCTTGAGAAACATGGAATAGGACACCTAAGATGTGTTGCTCAATCCTATGATGGTGCTGCGATTATGAGTGGAGCAGTGAGCGGTGTACAAACCCGATTCAGAGAGAAGCATCCAGAGGCATTATACATTCACTGCTATGCCCATGAGCATAATCTTGTTCTCTGTGCCACTTGTAAAGCCATCCCAGAGGCACGTGACCTCTTCGATCTCCTGGAGTGTCTCTACTCTTTCTTTTCCACATCTCTTCTTCACCATCAGAAATTGCAAGAATTTCGGAGGCAACTTGGGGTGGGGTCCCGGGAACTTGTTCAGTTGTCTACTACTCGCTGGGCATGTCAGATTGAGAGTGTGAAGGCCACTCTACAAAACCTTCCTGCTTTGATACAGGCTTTGGGGAGCATTTCAGCACCTGTAGCTAAAGGGCTAGAAAACAGGCTTTCCCAATTCAGTACCATCTACATGCTTGTCATGCTGGAGACGCTGCTTTCGGTAACTCAGGGCCTGCACAAGTACTTGCAGAAGGAAACCATCGACTTGGTGCAGGCAGTGGAGTACAAAATGACAGTTCAAAGCACACTGACCAGCTACAGAAGCAATGAGAAAGCAAATGAAATCTTTGAGAAGACCAAGACCCTGTGTGATGATCTTGAGATTCATCCAATTGACTCAGAGAGGAAGAAGAGAAAGAACATGGACGACTTTGTAGTCGAGGCATCTTGTGGCACCCGTTCAAATTTGTCCAATGGAGATGCTCTGAGAGGGAAGGTCTTCTTTCCAGTGATTGACAGAATGCTGGAGGAGCTCCAGAACAGGTTTTCTGGAGTTGGGCAAAAAATCTTGACTGGTATACAGGCATGTCAACCTGCTTCAGAGCATTTCTTGGAGGAAGAGGCACTCAAACATCTGGCTGAACACTACAGCATCCCCATTAAACCTGAAGAAATTGTTGTCGCCAAAAATTTCCTTGAAAGAAAAAAAGACCTACCCACCATTCAGAGTGTGTATTCCCTTTTGGACAAAGATATGTTCCCCTCCCTCAAGGCCATATTTCAAGCTGCCTTGACAATTCCAGTCACCAGCTGCAGTTGTGAAAGATCTTTTAGTGCCCTCAGACGACTACACACATGGCTGAGAAACACAATGGGTCAAGAGCGGTTAAGTAATTTGGCTGTAATGTCAATTGACAGGGAGATGCTGGCTGATGTTGACCACAGGGAGGTCGTAGATAGATTTGCAAAGCTAAAACCAAGGCGTTTCAGCCTAACACTTCCTGCTTCAAAGCGCTAAAAAAGAGAGAAGACAGCGGATGATGGAGGAGGAGAAAAAAAAACAAAATGAGAGGAAGAGAGAAGAGATATGTTCTGGAAAATGTATTGTATTTTTAGTTTTTACACTATACGTTCATAAGCATCTAAGCAAGTGAAAGAGGGAAAGAAGCAAGTGAATGAAAGAAAACAAGCAAGTGAAAGAGGGAAAGAAGCAAGTGAATGAGGGAAAGAAGCAAGTGAATGAAGGAAAAAAAGCAAGTGAAAGAGAGAAAGAAGCAAGTGAAAGATGTCACAGGCAATGCAGACACCAGGGCAGAGAAATTACCAACATATCCTCCAAATCATACGCCTAGATAGGTTGTACGTGGACAGACGACCCAGTAGAGCGTTTCTATCCTCCAAATCATACGCCCGGATAGGTCGTACGTGGACATATGACCCAGTAGAGCGTTTCTGGTCGCATTTCAGGCTGCATTAAGAAAAGCAAATCTCAATAGAACAGTGGTGTGGCGCATCAAGAAGGGCGCCCGCCCCCGGAACAGAAGACCTGAGTATGAATCCCGGCAAGGCCGAGCCCAATGGCGCTTCTGTTTTTGGGGGTTAGGGTTAGGGTAAACATACGTATAGGTCGTATAAAGCTGCTGTCAAAAACGACCTCCCTGGTCGTTTTCTGTTGGAGGACAGGCTCGAAATTACATGTAGGTAATTTTGGAGCATGTTAATACCTAACACACCTCTTTCAGGTGGTGATTTTTTACATCTAATAACTATAACAATAATAATGATTGTTGCAGTTATTAACATATTATTACTATTATTATTATCATTATTATTACTATTATTACAGTTATTGTTGTTATAACCTGTGATCTAATTCATGAATACAGCTGAACAGTTCATAATTAATAAATTAATTGATTGTTAATTTTTTTTGCCTTTATTAGATAGTGCAGCTGAAGAGCAGACAGGAAAGGGGGGCAGAAGAGAGGGGATGACACGCAGCAAAGGGCCGCAGGCAGGAGTCAAACCAGCGGCCGCTGCAGAGGACTAACAGCGTCCATACATGGGTCAGACGTTCTACCAACTGAGCTAAACGTCCCAATAGATTGTTAATTTTGACATCTTCTATACTCTTTTGTCTTCATTTGCATGTTTGGTATTGAAGGACTCCAAAAGTAACTAAAAGTAATCAGGTACATTACTTTAATATTGTAATACTTAGAGTAAGTTACGGATTACATTTTTTAACAGGTAACTTGTTATTGTACTGGATTACATTTTTAAAGTAACCCTCCCAACCCTGTCTATTTATATATAAATATAATAAATGCTTCATGGTATGTGTAAAAATGGTCTCCTGTGAATTCATGTTTAATATGCACAGTATCTGCTTACTTTGCAATGTGTTTCTCCATCCATGGTGTTTTGTGAACAGTGTAATGTTATAGTAGCTGAAATAATGTAAAGCAAACTGCAAAGAATCTGACATATTTATCTTCAGAAATACAACTATTACAATATTTTGTGAAATTCCTTCCTGTCAGTATTGTGAAATAAACCCTGACACAAAGTGGAGGGGTCTTAAATCATCCTGAAGGAGTTTATTTCACAATACTGACCTGCTCACTGTACATTATCCTGCTTAATATACAGTCACTTACCATGATAAATAAATGTGACACAAAATAATGATTTTAAAATAATTTCACAGCTCATCCAGAATCTATTCTGAGGTCTGCCATGAGCACCTATCCAAAAAATAGAAAAATGTTAATATTTCAACAAAATATAAAGCCTATGAAAATTAAAACCTGAAAGACATTAGACAAGCTGTCGTGGATGAGCAAGAAGCTTTGCCAAATTTCAAATACATAATGTTGAAACTTTGTAATAGGTAAGTTGTTACACATTGTGTGGAGACAGAGCACAGTGTAGTTTAATAAATAATACACACAGCCTCAACTTCTGAAAACATGATTAAATGATAACAAATGATGATACTGACAGAATGACAAATTTTCTGTATACCAAAATAAGTTCTATATTATGTAAAAAAACAACAACACGTGGCTACATACAGAACTCTGTTTTGATAGGTATCTCTGCTGAGAATATTGCAAAACAAGAAGATAATGTATTGTCAGCAATCATCAAAATACTGTATGTTACTAATTAGGACATGTAACACCTGTCGCGGTCCTTTGTCCATAGAGTACAAATGTGTCTCACTGGAGGGATGACGGTTAACTATATTCACAAATTACAAAGTCACTTATTCACCAAAATTGCACTCAATAATGAACAAGCGTAGTGAGTAACATTTAGCATTAGCTACTGAGCTACATCTTAGCGCTGTACCAACACACACATCGACTAAATGTTAAATGCCATACACAAAATTGTTGACTTACCATTCACAAAACATCCTGCTGCATCCGCTGTGTTTGAACTTCTGGAGGAGCCTCTCTGTCTGGGTCACATTTTCAGTCAAAATCAAACGGTTGAACTCCAGCGCGTCTGATATGTCCGTAAGTGTTCAGCATAAACATAGCATCATGGCCCTGGATGGTTCAAGCCATGCCCACCTCCCAAGAGGGGTGCAACTAGCCTCAGCTCATTTGTATTTAAAGCTACAGACACAGAAACAGCTTGTTCTGACAGAGACTGAAATAGAGGGGTATAGAGGCATGATGTTTGAACTTATTGAATAGCTGTCCCTGGATTTACAGTTTGTGTCAGACCACAACACAGCCTCATCACCCACTCTCCAGCTGTTAATTGCACTTTGTTTCTATGCAAACAGTGCTTTTCAAAACACAGTTGGACACATGATCTGCGTCCACAAGTCCACCGCTTGTCAGGCCATATGCAGGGTGTCACTGGCATTGTGCCGCTGTCTTGCCTAGTATGTCCACCTCCCCACTGAAGCGGAGACTGTGGTGATAAAACAGCAATTCCATCAGGCCTCTGGCATCCATGGCATTGTAGGCTGCATCGATGGAACTCACATATGGATCCAGGCTCCATCTGAACATGAGTATCTGTATGTCAACTGCAAAGGATACCACTTTATCAATGTTCAGATAGTTCGCAACACCAATTACAACATCTTTAATTTGGTGGTAAGATGGCCTGGATCTACCCATAATGTACGCATTCTCCAGGGGAGTGCCTTGTACTGGGACTTTGAGGCTGCTCCTTGGCAACAGTGGCTATCCACTCAAACACTGGCTGATGTCACCCATCATCACTCCAAGGATTAAGCAAGAACAGCAGCATAACACCATCCACAGCGCCACAAGGTCAGTTGTTGAGCGATGCATCAGAGTCCTCAAGCACAGATAAGCTCCATAATGTGCATATTGTTCTACATACTCTCCCTTGTACACAGACTGTAATTACCCTAAACTTTAATAACTGCCCTGCAGAATATTGTTCAGTCATGCATAAAATTGTCTGCAAATTTATGCTGAATAAATGAAAACGTGTAAACATGGAGATGAACACATAATTTACAAGCTTAAGTTCAAAAATGCCATATAATCTTGATTAGTCAGCTTTGTGACATTAAAAGGCGCAGGCACAGACTTGGTCACCTTCAACACACAATCAGGAATTTCTTGTCATTTCAAAAATCAGATTTGTTTTTTAATGCACTCAAAAAGTTCAAAATTTTGCTCTAAATTAACTTCATATAGTAACAAAATTAAAAATTCTTCAATACAAAAGTGCAAGAATAATGGTTTGCAAAACAGTAAACAATAAATTTACAATAAACAGATTCATATTAAACTTAATTTAAACAGCCCACCAAAATATTCTATGCTCATAATTCTAAACTAAAGAGAAAAATTAAAATATTTCTCTGCTTGACCATGACACATGAGAAAAAAAGCTTATGAATAAAGTAAACAAAAAAAGTTTGGATTAAAGTTGGCCCATATCTTGATCAGCTCTGCAATAAATGTGTCAGCAGCATGGAGAGCATCACTGTCAGAGGAGGGCAAAGGGAGCCAGAAAAATATGTTGTCCATGATGCTGACACATTTATTAGGAGAGATCACTGCACAAAGCAGAGCTATCCTTCATTTTTTTCTTTTAGATTATCACCTCATGTAAATTCTAAATAGAAAGATTGATTACATTTGATTACATTTGTGTTGTAAATAATTATATGGATTATATGAGACTGTGTTTAATTGTAAATATTTTATGGATCATATTAGATTTTCTAATTGTAAATAAACATTTTATTAATCACAGACTGTTTTTGTAATTGTTACTACTATTACTACTATTACTACTATTTTATATTGCTGTTGTTGTAATCATGCTCAATTCAGAATTAGATCGCTCCTCATCTTTAAAAATATCCCGACAAGAGGGCAGCCTATTTAACTTCTCCAGCTCCAATTTCTCCTGCTCTTTCTAGAGTTTTGTAGTTTTGGCCTCCACTCAGATTATATCATTTTCCAGCAGCATCTGCCAGAGATCCTCCTCTCTCCTCCATTTGGTGCACTGCTGCCCTGAGGTGGTGAAGTGACATCAGTCCCTTTCCACCCTGACCAAGACAGTGAATGTTGGGGAGTCTTCACCCAAAATATCAAAAATGATGTCGCTGTAGACAGATGTTTTGGGTGGAGGACCCCTGCTGGTCTGGTGAGGTTTTTTGAGTGAAATGTCAGGAGGTCTTTCCATTTCTTGCAGACATCACTCTCTGCGCAGCTGCAGCCCGAGTCTGAACAGTCATTAACTGTCCATTATATCCATTATTTCTCTCCAGACAGACTGCTTCTTTTTATTGGAAATGACATTTGACTGCTTGGCTGTCAGTGTGGCTCTGTGTCGGCTGTATGGCTCAGTTAATTTGCGGATCACAATGTCTGAGAAGTTTCCCTTCCTATTTCTCTGATCCTCCATATTTAAAGTTGCCACTAATGATTACAAAGTAGCGAGTCAGCGGGATGATGTTAAACTGTATCATAGCAATGCATGCTATAAGGCAATAACGAGAGTAACGAGAGCATTCACGTGAACGTGCATCACTAATACCAGGTGTAGTTATGACTAGGCTTAAGTCTGCTTGGTGCAACCAACCATCCCTCCTAAAGACTGGTCTTAGCTACGACCAACTTAGCAGTTAGGACCAGGTGTAGTTAAGACTAGTTGGTGCAACCCACCCCAGAATCTCAGGATAGCCAGGGGCTCAGAGAACAAGGAGATATACTTCTGGAGGTCGAGTCAGCAAAGTCAGGCAGGCACCTACCTGGCCTTTCATATCTTGAGGCTAGAGGGGTCAATCCCATGGTGGAAAAGCTTCCATGTGGCCTGCAGGAATGCTGGATCATTCAAGGCTCCAAGTATAAAGAAGATCACCGTGTTTCCTCTCCACCATTTAGTTTCTTTGTGAAGTTCATATCCATCTAAGTAAAGACCAGGAATGATCCAAGTTTTGCATTTTCCACCTCCAGCAGCTTCAGACAAAATTCTGCCACCCGACCCCAGTGCTCCAAACCTTCTGTTGCTAGGGCAGCATATCCTGAGTGTCCACAAGGTACACAAGAAGTATAATGGTCTGCATAACACAAGATATGTGCAGCGACTGGACTTAGGCCTTTTTCAGAGGAAGTAGCGACTACCACCAACACAGACAACCTTGGCAACAAGGTCTTTTAAAAATACCCAAATGAAGACAAACCTGCTCTGTCATTTGAAGATACCGTCTTCCTTGCGATGAAAAATGATTTTAAAAAACCACTGGGTGGCACCCCTGCCATTCCACTCACCACATAGCCCTCTTCCAAACAACAGGAACCGGGCTTTGAGGTGTCTCTCCACCCTGCAGTGTAAACTCCAGAAAAAACGGATATAAGGAAGGAGTTTGTCGATTTTATGCAGAAAATCTTTGACAATGATCAAGCAGAACTAGCACCACCACTGAAGGAAGGGAAAGTACCTTTCCATGTTTGAAATGTACCACCCCCAGACAGCAGGGAAGATTCGAGTTGTGTTTGATTCAAGTGCCCAGTTCAAAGGCATCTCCTTGAATGACACACCCCTCAGTGGACCAGACCTAAACAACACGCTGCTTGGCATCCTGCTGCACTTTTGGAGGGAACAAGTAGCCATTACCATTGAGGTTGAGCTGATGTTTTACTACTTTAGGGTCAGAGAGGATCACCTGAATTATCTCAGGTTCCTGTGGTTGAAGGATAATGACTTCAGCAAAGGCGTCACAGAGGTCTGCATGAAGGTGCACGTTTTTGGGAACAGCCCTTCACCAGCTGTGGCCATCTATGGCCTGAGACAAGCAGCTGAACTGGGTGAGGAGGAACATGGCTCACGTGCGAAGCAGTTTGTCCTTCGAAACTTCTATGATGGCATAATCCAACATAAGGCGTCACAAAATAGCCTTGAATAGTAACCAGGTAATGGATGCATTTTTGCCAGAAGAGAGAGCAAAAGACCTGAAAGACTTGGATTTGACCCTCTGCCTTTCAAGCGAAACCTCGGGGGAGTTGGAACTTAAAGACAGACAGTTTCATGTTCCAGGTGTCACAGGATCTTCAGCCTTTCACATGGAGAGGAATACTTTCTCTTGTGAATAACCTGTATGACCCTCTTGGTTCAATGCAGGGGAAGGCATTATTCAGGGAACTTTCCTCACAACAATGCGAATGGGATGAACCTCTACCAGCAAACAGAAAAGCACATTGGAGAACATGGACTGACTTGCTTACTGATCTCAAACAACTCCAAATCCACAGGCCCCACATAACAGTCTCATTGTCATGAGAGCTATGTATCTTTTCAGATGCATCAACAACCACAATAGCAGCTGTGGTGTGTGTCAGGGTCATAGACACTGATGGCCAGTGGCATGTTGGATTTTTCATGGGCAAAGCAAAGCTGGCACCATAACCTGCTCACACCATGCCGAGCTTAGAACTCCGTGGGGCTGTCTTAGCGGTTGAACTGGCAGAACTCATCACAGAGGAGAGGGACATCTAACTACATGGAGTCAAGTTCTACACTGATAGTAAGATAGTCTGAGGATATATTCACGATGCCTCTTGGCGATTCTATGTGATTGTCACCAATAGAGTGAACTGGATCAGGCTGGCAGTGCTGCAACAACCTACACAGTACAGAACTCTCACAAGTGAAGACAGCCATCATTCGGTGTGTACAGCATGAGGTTTGTAAAGAGTAGCTCCAGAGTCTCACAAATGAGAAAGAGGTCTCCCACCAAAGCCCTCTCATGAAACTTAATCCCTTTATCGATGAAGAAGGGTTGATCAGAGTTGGGGGACACTTGCAATCAGCTGATCTGTCAAAACTGGAAAAACATCTCTTGATAATCCCAGCCAGCCACCATGTAGCTACTCTACTAGTCAGACATTGCCACAACCAAGTAGCACACCAAGGAGGCAAAAGGCTCATTTCCAGTGTAGTCCACAAATGTGTTACTTGTAGGACACTGAGAGGATCGCTAGAGGAATAAAAATGGCCAGCTTACCTGTAGAAAGAGTGTCTGTAATCCACAATCACTCATGTAGGTCTAGATGTTTTTGGGCCATGGAGTGTGACATCCTGACACACTAGAGTGTCAGAGAGACTTTAGTGCTCAAAGCAAAAGATGGGCTGTCATGTTTGCCTGCCTCAGCATTGAGCAGTTCTGGAGAGTCACTGTTGACTTCCAGTTTTGTTAATGCCTTGCATCGATTCCTGTCAATCAGAGGACCAGTCAAGCACCTCTGGTACAACCGAGGCACAAACTTCACTGGGGCCTGCAAGGAATCAATGTCGATGACCCAGAGATCAAAGGTTACTTGCTTGACCAAGGCTGCACTTGGACATTCAATGTACCACATTCATCTCATGTGAGAGGTGGGTGGGAGAGAATGATTGGCGTTCTTCAATGCATTCTCAATGGTCTGCTGCTAAAAACCTCAACCACTTGCCTCACACACGAGGTACTGAGCACTCTTATGGCTGAAATCATGGCCATAGTGAACGCCAGACCTTTGGTTCCTGTTTCGACCAACCCTGAAACACCAGAAATTCTCTCACCTACAATGCTTTTGACCCAGAAAGTCAGCGTTGTGTCAGCACCTCCCGGCAACTTTGAGCTCAAAGACCTCTACAAAAGCCAGTGGAAACAGGTTTAAAGTTTTGCAGACTGTTTCTGGAAGAAATCGAGGCAAGAGTATCTTGCAATACTGCAGACAAGATGTAAGTGGAAAGGTGAGAGGCCCAGCATTCAAGAAGATGATGTCATTTACTCAAGGACAGTCAAGTGAAGCATAATGATGCTTTAATTGAAGTCTGATCATTAGGAAAAAAGGACTCCCACAACATACTTAGGCCTGTTAAGGGACATTGTACTGTCTGAGAATGGACATAGGACTAAATATAGTGGCGACTGTTACATCCCAGGGATATTCTTTAGTGCTTTACTAGGTCCTTGTGACATTCTAGGTATGAGAATTTTTCATAAGTCGCTTTGTCACATGCCAGCTAGCAGTTCTCTTTGTTTGAGCTATGGAGTAGATATGTCTTTAGTAAGTTAGTGCATATTTAATGACTAGTTTTCATGTTGGAATTCATTGTTGAAATGTATGAATTTTTAAGTGACTAAGGGGATTTCATTGTGGTTAAGCAATACATGCAATTTATGTACTTACTTGTCACTTACCTGTTGAATATTTTTGTGTTAATATTTACCTAAGTTACTTACCTGCTGAATGTTTATGTTACATTAAAATACTTACCTGTCATGTTACCCGTGAAGAGGAAAGGTTAAAATTCATGATTATGTAAAAAGTAGTTTATTTCATGTGCACTACATTAAGTTATTAAGTATTTCATAAACAGAACTATTTGCATTGTAATTTTCATTTCATATGTTTATATGTGCTGTGTGTGCAGTATACTGATATATGCTTTGTATTGTAATTTCCAGTTTTACAGAAATGACTATCAGTAAAGCCACCTTCTCCAAGACATTGTATTTGTTTGCTTTCTGTCTAGCCTTGGTCAGACACGCAAAAGTGAGGACAGAGTAATGAGTTGTAAAAAGCTGCTTGCACAGATGACCAATACAGACGTTTTTCTGGGAAGGCAAGCCTTGTTACATTGCAACAATACCAAATATGAAGGAGGTAGGGGTGGAGGGTTGAATGTACAAAGTGTATTGAGATATTTTAGTAACTTAGGAGAAACATGCATCATAATTGTGTTTTAAACAAGCAACAGGAATTTTGCTTCTTGTAACTTTGCAAACACAGATTTTACTTAGCTGTGAAAAAAAAAACTGCTTAATGTTACTGAGCCAAAATATTGTTACATATATTAAATGTAGCTGAGGCTTTTATCGAGAATCAGGGGTCAGAGGTCAGACGTCAGTGTAACTGAGGATGCAGACTAAGGATTTCTATCTTTGTTGCTCACATAAATAGACTTTGTGTTTACATGTCTGGCATTTTGTTGCTCCTCAATTACAGTTCATTGGAAGTAGAAATGTAACAATATAATAAGAAGAAGTCACTGTCCTCTGGCAGTAGCTTTTTTACCTTTCATTTGTGGGAATTGGGAAAGAAAAGACATGTGAAAGCAGACGAACAAAGAGCTGTAAAGTGGGAGGACGACTGATTTGTAATAAAAAGAGATTTTACAAGTGACAAAATAAATTTAAGTTGATTGAGATGACACTCACTGCACCGATATGCTTATGAATGTGTCAAGATGTGTCAGTTCTACAAGTCAGATTTCCCCTAGAAGTTAATCAGGTTTCCCATTAAAATGCCTATGAGATTTTGTGCTGGACAGAAATAGGTCATAAAGTCACAAATGGGTCAAAAATACGATCTCTGTCTGAGACTTACATTATAGGCATTCAGCTGATGCTAAATTTCAGTTTTCATCCACTGTACTTTGACGTTGAGCTTTACATGTCCACCTTTCACTCAAAACTTGTGTGGCTTTATTTTAACACATGACTTGATGGGTGTGATGGTTTCAAAAGCCTTTGTCCTTTGTAACAAGGGCAAATGTGTAGAACAAGGCAGCACCTTGTGTCTAATAAGACATCTTTTAAACCCACAATGCCACTGTATTGACTTATAATGAGGAAAAAAGTACATCAAGTGTCAATCTCATCTGAATTACAAACATGGAGAAATAAGCCAATCAAGTTGTTGGAGGTCACACTGTAGCCCCCTGAAACATTGCTCTAGAAAACATTTTTACACCTTTGTGTGTGTGTGTGTGTGTGTGTATGTGTGGACATGTATTACTTATTGTTGTGGGGACACAAATCTGTTTACACACTCACATTGTGGGGTCTCGCCTACTTTATGGGGACAAATTGCAAGTCCCCATGAGGTAAATCATTACATTTTAGGGTGAAGACTTGAGTCCGGGTTAGGGTAAGGTTAGGTTTAGGATAAGGTCAGGGTTAGGGTTAGGATTAGGTTTAGGCAGGGACTTGTGATGGGTAGGGTCAGGATAAGTCTCCAGGAAATGAATGTAAGTTAATGTAATGTCCTCAGAAGTGATGGAAACACAACGTGTGTGTGTGTGTGTGTGTGTGTGTGTGTGTGTGTGTGTGTGTGTGTGTGTGTGTGTGTGTGTTGTGTATGTGTGTGTATGTGTGTGTGTGTGTCACATTCAACATCAAAAACCTGCCGGAAAACAGGGTTAGTAAACAGTAGAAAGCATGGAAGTCAGTGACAAAGTTACAGTGATTACTTTATTATATCTTTCGCTTTAGTCTGTGTTTCAAATTCCATATATTTAGAATATTTACACTGCTCTACCTTGCCATCAGACAGCCTTTTCTGACAGAAAACTGCAGAGCAGACAAACCAGGCAGCGAAGTTGGGACCAGGTGAGCAGACAGACGAGGCAGCGAAGTTGGGACCAGGTGAGCAGACAGACCAGGCACACTGCCACATCACAGGAGGGAAACACCAAACAGCCACGTGGACAGGCAGACAAAAATCAGGAACACAGATGCAGATCACTGGGCCAGGAACAGAAGGCTGTGGTGATTTCCCAGAGAACAGACGAGGCAGGTGAGTCCAAAGCAGGCAGGGTTGGCAACCAGAGATCAGACAGGTCAGGAGTACTGGAAAGGCTTCCATGAAGGTTGAGAACGATCTGGCAAGGAGTGAGTGTGCTGGAGAGGCTAATATGCTGGGCTGATTGGGGATGAGCTGCACCTGGGCTTGCAGGTGAGTGGAGTTGGGCTGATGAGGTCGGAGTGGCTGAGAGGTGGATTGGAGCAGAGGCATGGAGAGTGGAAAAATACTGAGGGCAGGAGGGAAACAGGGAGAATGGAGTTGTGACACACTTACATTTTAGTTTGCATTATTGTGCCAAGAATGTCACTTACATTACAAACATGGAGAAAAAAGTCAATTAAGGTGTCATTATTGTTCAAAAGCATTTTTACAGTCAAATTAGACCATATATACAGGTGTTTTAAATCCTTGCCGGTAGATGAGTTTGCCTGTTATTTGTTGTGTTACGTTGTGTTTTGTTTCTGATGTGTGCTTAATGTCAAAAATAAGAAAGAAAAGAAAAAGGCCAGAGATAATGTTACAGTGGTTACTTTTTACTTCTAACTTTTGTTTTTCTTAAGTCTTCAAATTTAGAACAATAACGGTTATATTGTTACTGATATTTATAAATATTTACTGTGTTGAAGCAACCAATAATTAACAACCAATAATTTAATATTTTGTACCTTATATTTATATTTTGTACTTATTTTACCTGTAAAAGCAACATATATATGTATATATATATATATATATATATACACATACATATATATATATATATATACACATATACATATATATATATACACACATATGTATATATATATATACATATATACATATATATGTATATATTACATATGTTACCAAACTGCTAGTTAACTAGCTAGTCAACAATTGATGTAGATAGCTTGCTAGTGAGCCAATGTTTTACTAAGCTGAGACATATGCTACCAATTGATGTAAGTGTGAGTGCATAAGTGCATTCACAATGAAGTTTACGGCAAAACGAAGTGCGCTTCAAGTACCTGGATGTTGGGGAGCCTGTTTATGTTCCCACAGCTCTATGTTTCCACAGCCCTATGTTCCCACATTTCTAAGTAATCTAAGTAATCTAACTATATAATAGAGAAAAGTAAGTGTGTGTGTGTGTGTGTGTGTGTGTGTGTGTGTGTGTGTGTGTGTGTGTGTGCGCATGTGTACGTGCGTGTGTGTGTGTGTCTAACCCTAACCCTAACACTAATTTTTTTTTAAATCTTAAAAATGTGGGAACATAGGGTGTGGGAACATAGGGCCTAATTTTGAAAAAAATTTAAAAAATCTTAGAAATGTGGGAACACAGGGCTATGATATCATAGGGATGACCCCAGATGTTGTACTCAAAGCAGCCAAAAAGTTGGGGCTCAGTTGGTAGAGCATGTGGCCCATATACAGTAGCTATTAGTCCTCGGCCACAGTGTGAATAAGACTGTGAAGTGTGAGTGAGTGTCTTTGACTCCTCGCAGGGCCACAGTGTGAATAAAACTGTGAAGTGTGAGTGAGTGTCTTGACACCGAAACGTCTCAAACCAGCACTGCTGCTCATGTTAAAAAAAAAAAAAGAAGTCTTGAGTCGGAGTCTTTGTATGCTGCTGAAACTGTATGTGTGTTTATTGTTGTAAAGTGCAAAACGGGCAATAATCCGTCCAAGGCAGGTAGTAGGTGTGAATTTAAAATTACAGTAATTGACTCACCAAAAGTTAAAAGACAGAATGATCGTCAAACAGTGAAAGACACCAGTGAAAATGTGGAACAAAAAATCTAACTGATAAGCCGTACACAGTGGCACCCACACACATTCTTACACACACACAGCAGAGCCCATGTCACATTTTAAGGAAATGTTTTCACTGTAAATACCTGCAGGAATCATTGGTAGGCAGAAAGGATGGAATTTTGTGTTTCCATTCTCCTCCGTTATGTGTGAATGGACAGATGACATGTGACCATATGATAGATCGTTTAAAAAAGAGAAACGGTTTGTGTTGTGATTAGTATTAGGTGTGGTTGGATCAAGTATGTAATGTGTACAACTGTCTGATGCCTGATGATCAACAGCTAATACCATTCACATATCGTACTGAGTCGTTTTTTTTTGTAATGAGTTTGTTTTCCCTGCTGTAACAGAAGATGGTCAGTTGCCAACAGACAAACCTTTGAATGTTTGTGTAAACGATTAAGTCAAAGCTGCAATAGTGAAATATGCACAACAGCGTAATGACTTAGCGAAAATAGTTAACTGTGTTCAAGAGCCTAAAGAGACAGTGCCTGAATTCATTCAGTGATTCACACAAGTGTGAGTTAACAATGCTAGAATAAAACAGGAAGATAATCAGCTCTTTGCCATTGAAACATTCCTGAAAAATCAGAATCTGCAAGTTGCAACAGTATATAAACTGTCAGTCACAGATTGGTAATCCAAAGACTGGAAAACAATAATTAATGAGCTGATGGTGCTGTATAGAAATGATGTTTTCACTCCTGATAAATGCACCTCCGGGTCTAAACAAATGATGCAACAGGCATCACAGGAGGGTGGCGAGCAGTGCAGTTCACAATTCAACTTCACATTAATCCTTCTGAGGATCTAATGCCGTCAATTCAAGTTAATGGTAATAGTGTTAACCATTATCATGTCAAACTAAAATAAATGTTGAAGATAAAGGTGTGCAGCATTCCTTTTGATATTCAATAAGAGCCCAATTAACCTCAATGGGGCAAGATTTGCTTTGTAAGTATTAATGCAACAATTCATTGTACCGCTGATTGTTTGTATTGCTGGACATGGTCAGATTTGAACATGTTCTTCACAGTTCCCAACATTCAGAAAAATGCTGAAACATCACTAACATGTGTGTCATTGATGTCTGCTATGAGGCCTCGCCTGTGAACTGTCATTGTACAGCAGCATTTAACCCTTTGGAGCAGTACAAGGTACTGGCTAATGATTTCTTAAACATTCAAGAGGGGTTGGAAAAATGAGCAATGTGTGTTTGTTGGTTCACAGAGGGGCGATATTCCAATTTAACTGTCTGACACACAACATGGATTATTTGATAAGTTTAAATATTCATTTCCACATATCACTATATCATATCATCTTGGAAGAAGCAGATCAAAGCCAAGCTCCATGCTTGGCTGTATCAGCCTCTTTAACCCAAACAATAGCACACTTGGGTGAAGAACTGTGTATGTTATCATTAGGTGAGAACATTCAGTTACCAGAGAGCACATTTGTTTTATAATCACCTGAATGAATGATGGTTTGTGCAAGATTTGTAAGCTATTAACAACATTATTGTGCCAACAGCTCCAGTTGTGGCAAACACTGATTCAGTTTTAGCCTTTTTACCATTTAACTCAACACACAACACAGTCACTGATCTATGTTCAGTTTTTTCTTTATACTGTTGAATCCAGATAGCTGGTATCTGTTTGGATTCACGTTCAAAGACAGGCAGTATACATGGTGACGTTTGCCACAGGGTTTTGTCGAGAGTCTGGTGGTGTACGCAGCGGTGGTGGAAAGAGACCTGGATGACCTCCACCTGCCAGGGAGGTCAACACTCCTGCAATACGCAGATGATCTTTTGATTGCCTCTACATCAGAAGGAGCTTGTCGAACTGATTCAGTCTTGCTCCTACAGAGGTTGGCTGAGTGTGGACACAGAGCATCACTGGCTAAGTTGCAATTTTGTTGGACTGAAGTCACATACACGGGTCACAGCCTGAAGGATGGACCGTCCCTCCTGTCACCAGAAAGGGTTAAACTTGCTGGTCAGCATGCCTCCTCCCAGAACTAAGAAGGACATGCTCTCATTCTCGGGGATGGTGAACTATTGCAGATGCTGGACTTTTAAGTATGCTGCTATGGACTCTGTTTTGTGAGCTGCCACGCTGCAGTCAGCTCCCTCAGAGGTACTGTGGACTGTGCACAAAGCCTTTCAGGACTTAAAGCATGCTCTCACCATGATCTCCAGCATCTGGGTTGCCAGACTATCATCAGCCGTTCCATCTGCAAGTACATGTGAGAGAAGGCTCTGCTACAGGCATCCTGATGCAAAAACATGGGTCTCATTACCATCCTGTGGCGTACTACTCGTCTCGACTGACCCCTGTAGTCCTTTGTATGCTGGGTTGTCTAAGAGCACTGGCCGCTGTTGCCATTATGATTGATAAGTTCACTGCCATAGTACTGGCTCATGACTGTGTTGTGCATGTTCCCGATGCAGTATTACACATTTTGAATGTGAACATGAATGTAATGTTTCTATTTATATGTGCAGTGGTGTAAAGAATACTTAAATACATACTCAAGTACAAGCACTGTTACATTACTAAAATATTATTCAATTACAAATAAAAGTACAGGTGTTAGACAAATATTTAAGTAAAAAGTACAAAGTACTTTTCTCAAAACCCTCACAGGGTATTAGTTGGTTTTACCTGTTGATGTTTAATATATTAACGATAGCCATATTCAGTCAAAGAGGTTTCTATTTCTCTAAATCTTCAGTCTAAATTTATCCCACCTTCAAGTGTGTTTTGCTCAGTGGTCGCAGTCACTCTCTGAGGCAGCGTTGCAAATTTTTGGTTTTCTTTAACCAATAATTGAAAATGCTAACAATTGTTTTATCATTCATCATGTATAAGATACAGCATTTTTTCATTTTAAGTTTTAGTTTCCTTATTCATCAAACGGCTCCATAGGACAAAACAATGTTCATGCTTACAGTCCTAATTGGTAAAATTCTTGATGCCGATTAACTGATTAATAATTAATCATTAACATTCTAACTGCAGACCAGTGTGCTGCAGTGTTTAGTTTTTCATCCATATGTTCTAGTTTTTCATCCATATGTTCTGGTTTTCACTGGACTGTTTTCAATCAGATAACCGTGTTTGGTAACAAGGAAATGCAATGGTGGATTTCGCAGCCAAACAACAGTTTAAATTATGTTATTTGTTCACAATGGTTTGCACCAGATATCATACAGGTTTCACAAACACTTGTAGAAAGTTGTTTGATATGTCAATAAATCAGTAAAAACAAAACAGCACTATGAGACATGACCAACTGGAACCTCCATCAGGTCCATTTGTAAATATTCAAATAGATTTTATACATATGCCCAGTTGTCAAGGCTATAAGTATTTGATAGTCATAACTAAACAAACATAAAACTACCTTGCTGTGGACGGATGAGCTCATGAAAAAAGAAACTAACTAACAGAGATTTTGAGTAGATATAATTTGCAGGTATCGGAGAGGCTCCCCAAAGCATTTGAGGAACCAGTTCATCCTTTTAAGAAGGGTTATTATGTACTAATCAAACTAATGAAAACTTTGGAAAGACTGTCTTTGTTTCATAGGTGGAAGAGGCTGTACTGAATGAAAGGACAGAGCAACAGGTCCTCCGGGCTCGGTGGCAAAGTAATTCCACATGAAATGAAAAATAAGTTGACTGTGTTGCTAAAATGGAGTCAGAAAATACTGAAGGTGGAGCATCTCCAGCTCTGCCTCGAGCAACATGAACTGTGAACTGTTGTTTTTGAGTGTCCCACTAACAGATGTGTTTCAGATGATTGCTATGTCACAAGTCTCTGGACATTCACTAGGGGCTGATGGTGGTGAACCACCTATGACAAGAGGTGGGTGGAGATGGTGTTAATTGAACCAGGATGGATGAAGATGAAATTCACACACCACACCTCTAGACTTATGGTGTTTTACTGTACAGCAACTGAAATTCTTCCTCGATTGTAAAGTGTGAGGTGCTAATTTTCAAGAGGGGAAAGGTGAGTTAAAAAGATTTTTTAAGAAGTAGATTGGATGAAGCTTAAACGTTTTCAAGACATATTTACTTTGCATTGATGACTTCACTTAGTGAAGATATTGCTAAGCTATAAATCTAAATTGTGCAAAATTCAACTAAAGATAATGTTCAACGATCTGTAGAGCCAAAAGTACATTCAGTTCTTTATCTTATGGTTGATTATGTGTGTGATAGTAATCTCAGTAATTATTGGTTGTGTCCAAATATACTAACATGAATCCATTCACCAATATTCAGTCCAATCCCATTCATCAAAGCTGATTACGAAATGTTCCATTGGAATAATCTGAGTTCAAGACTTAACGACAATGCAGATGATTGTTATACCCCCATCTACCCAACTGACACTGTTAAATCCAAGTATGCAGACATCACACGATATATTGCAAAATCATCGATGACCAATATTTGCCAGCCAGATTTAATCACAGAATTCTCCTTCAAGTTATTTAGATTCAATTAAACTTGGAAACTTGGTTTTGAGCATAGAGAATTAGTCTAGCCCAAACAAATTGTTCTGAACTTCCTGAAGACCAGATGTGTGTTCCTCAACTGTACATTACCATTATTTTGGCTGAAGTTCTAGTCTATATGTAACCATAGGTTGATAGCATATCAATAGGGTCTGTTCAATCTGGTATTTAAAAAACCCAGCCTCGACCCAGAATGTCTCTCCAACTACCGGCCCATTTCCCATCTTCCATTTCTGTCCAAGGTGCTTGAAAAAGCTGTTGCCACACAGCTACAGGAACATCTTCAACACCATTCACTATTTGAAATTTTCCAATCTGGTTTCCGCACTGCCCATAGTACAGAGACAGCATTATTGAGGGTAACCAATGATCTTCTCATCTCCGCCGACTCTGGATCCCCCTCCCTGCTCATCCTCCTCGACCTTTCAGCGGCTTTTGATACTGTTGACCACCATATCCTCCTAAGCCGTCTACACACTGACATTGGTCTCCATCACTCCACACTGGACTGGTTCACCTCTTGCCTTGCTGACAGGACAGAGTACGTCAGCCTGGGATCTTCCAAGTCCCAAACAGCCCCTGTTACGTGTGGTGTCCCCCAAGGATCTGTCCTAGGACCCCTCCTCTTTATTTTGTACATGCTGCCCCTGGGTCGTGTCATCAGCCGACACGGCATCTCTTTTCACTGTTATGCCGATGACACTCAGCTGTACCTCCGAACTGACCCCAACCTACGTTCCACCCCGGTCCTCTCATCATCACCTACTCAAGCCCTTTCCAACTGCCTGGAGGAGATTAGGGCGTGGATGAGTCACAACTTCCTTCAACTGAACAGTTCCAAAACCGAAGCCATGCAAATTGGCACCCCTCACCAGGTCCAGTCATCACCCATAACCACCATCTCCTTCTCCGGTCAAGACATCCCCCTCTCTACCTCTGTTACCAACCTCGGTGTGAAGCTGGACCCACAACTTACCTTTGTAAACCACATCAAACATCTGTACAAAACTTGCCTTTTCCATATAAAGAACGTATCTAAACTCCGCCCCTTCCTCACTTTCTCCGATGCAGAAAAACTCGTCCACGCCCTAATCTCCTCCAGGCTCGACTACTGTAACAGCCTGCTCATCGGTATCCCCAACAAACACCTCCAGAAACTTCAATTCATTCAGAACTGTGCTGCCCGAACTCTGATGAAAACTCGCAAATACGACCATATCACCCCTATTCTTCAGAACTTACACTGGCTTCCCATAACATCAAGAATTCAATACAAGATCGCCCTCATCACCCACCTCTGCGTCTACAGCAATGCCCCTCAGTACCTCAAAGACCTCCTTACCCCTCACTCATCCACCCGTAACCTCCGGTCACAAAGCACCAACCTCCTCCATCAGCCCCGCACACGACTCCGCACCATGGGAGACCGAGCCTTCTGCTCCGCTGCCCCCCACATCTGGAACTCCCTCCCTGAACATCTACGTCAACCCCAGTCTGTGGACACTTTTAAAAAGGGGCTTAAAACTTTTTGTTCAGGAAGGCTTTCCCTGGTTGTTCATAGATGTCTTTTATCGCCTCTGCGCTTTTATGCTTTTACTTCTGGTTTCTTATGTGTCTTGATTTTATTCCTAGTCTTTTGTTTATTTTGTTTGTTGGTTTCTGTAGCACTTTGAGATTATTTTATGAAAAGTGCTTTACAAATAAAATTATTATTATTATTATTATTATTTCTATGTTAAATTTTCATTTACTGTGATTGAGGAATTTAATGTTATTTCAATATTGTCTATGAATAATTTCATAATTCTTTTGGGTAACACTTTATTTGACGTCTATCTCTATAACGCATTATAAATATATTTATAATGAGTTATAATGACGTTATAGCACTGTATAACTATAGTTATAAACACTCATAAATGATCATAATGCTTTATAACAATAATCATAACACACTATAAAGCATTTTATCATCACTTATAAGGTCAGGTATTATAATACGTTATAACTGTTAGCAACTCACTGACAATGCCCACATAGATAATGCATTATACATATATTTATGATGCTTATAAACGTGTATAACTATCATTATAAACACTCATAAATTATCATGATGCTTTATAACAATAAGCATAACACATTATAGAGCATTTTATAATGGCTTATAAGGTCAGGTATTATAATACGTTATAACTGTTAGCAACTCACTGACAATGCCCACATAGATAATGCATTATACATATATTAATGATATGCTTATAAACGTGTATAACTATCATTGTAAACACTCATAAATTATCATAATGCTTTATAACAATAAGCATAACACATTATAGAGCATTTTATAATGGCTTATAAGGTCAGGTATTATAATACGTTATAACTGTTAGCAACTCACTGACAATGCCCACATAGATAATGCATTATACATATATTAATGATATGCTTATAAACGTGTATAACTATCATTGTAAACACTCATAAATTATCATAATGCTTTATAACAATAAGCATAACACATTATAGAGCATTTTATAATGGCTTATAAGGTCAGGTATTATAATACGTTATAACTGTTAGCAACTCACTGACAATGCCCACATAGATAATGCATTATACATATATTAATGATATGCTTATAAACGTGTATAACTATCATTGTAAACACTCATAAATTATCATAAGGCTTTATAACAATAAGCATAACACATTATAGAGCATTTTATAATGGTTTATAAGGTCAAGTATTATAATACTTCATGATTGCTGGTCCCTTGCTAACCGATTTTTGTTGCAAGGATCAAAGGGTATTATAATTATCATAGTTGTCGTATATTAAAACTCTTTATAATGCCTTATAATCACTGGTATAATGCATTATAATCACTGTATTGATTAATGATATAGTTACTCTAAATGGTCTTTGGGTGCTTCAAGTAGTGATGAAACTGCTCAGGTATAGGCTGATATAACACATTACAAGCTGGTCATAAGTCACTATAAGTGGTTTGCTTGAAGAAAAATACACATCTTTTAATCTATGCAAGAACAACGCAAAACTTATTTTTATTAAAAATGTGACTCCTTCAAAAAACTGTATGTTTGTTGTACTTTCTTATATCATGAATAAGGCGGCCAAGAATGTCTTCTCTGTGGTTTCTTCCCAGCCAGTACTCCCAGTCGATCACCCTCAGGTGTTCTTTCAAGAGCTTTGTGGTGCGGTTCCCTCTGTAGCGCCAGATATCAGCCTTGAAGGTCTGCCATGCTCGCTCTAGATGCTGCGTGTGGGCTCTTGTGACAGGATCCACAAAGTTTCTCTGGTGGCACACAGTGTAATGGCTATACCCATGTTGAGTCAGAGCCCTGTGATATGCTCGCCATTCATCTGACACAATGCTTGTGCCTCTTCTAACATATGGTATGGTTGCCAAAAAGTCTCGCCTTGAACGCCCTCTCACGATCTTCAGGACTGGCCTTCTGGTCGTCAGTCCAACCTCCACATGCCAAACACCCATTTTTTGGCTCGATGCCAGGCTGGCCCAACTCTTCCACGGTTATACTTGCAAAAAATGTTTTTTAATAAATAATTACTGAACCTGCAAATGAACAGTAGCCTACTGTTTTGTGAAAAACATACACTGGTTTACTTTTTGTTTTTTTATAACCTACATTTACTTCTTTCCTCTATCTGCTAACTACAGTAGATATTTTGTTCATGTTTGTTGATGAAGTGATATACAATTACACATGTAGAAGGAGCCCTCTAGCTCCACACATCTAAACCTGTTGTTTAGATCAGGAGGATGAAGGATAGATGTATTAAATAGACCTAAGCCTGTCATGGTTGTGTTTTTGGTTGGTTACTTCCTTTTTTAAATTTTGTAGTATTGGTTTTCCCTGTGTGTCCTTGTTGCTTTTACTTCCTGTCTTTGTCCTTTTCCCCGCCCTTGTTGATTACTGATTTGGTTCACCTGTTGTTGTCCACCCACCTGTGTTTGATTACTTCCCTGTCTATTTAGTCCCTGTGTTTCTCTTTGTCTTTGTCAGTTCGTCGCGTTGATTTGGTGTTTGAGTTCTCGTGTGTTCTCCAGTGTGTTCTCCTGTGTTTTTGGTTTTCTCCCTTTTTGGATGGTTTTTTTTTCACCACTGTTTGTTGGTTTGTGTTTTTCCCCTTTTTGGATTTTGGACTTCTGCCTGGCTCTGTTTTCTTTTGGATCCCTTCGTTCATGTAAGCCGGTGTTTTTTGTTACCTTTGTTTGTTGCATTAAAAGTATCATTTGAACTTGCACCAGTGCTCCCGTCTGCATTTCTGGGTCCACCACCTCCAGAGTTATTCGTTGTCTTGGCACCAAACGTAACAGTACGAACTGACCAGAATCATGGACCCAGCAGACCTTGCACTGACCAAAACTATGGACCCCGCTGACCTTGCACTGGCCTCAGAGGAGCTGAAAAGGGCCTGCTCTGAATTTGAGCAATTGAACTCAGCCATCAAAGGTTGCACAGTTTTTAAGCGGAGGATTTTTGTGTATACTTTGATGGAAAAGACTCTTTTAGCAAGGCCCAAGATTTTGTTTTTCCCTCCAATAACTAAAGGTCCTAACAGTGATTGCGGACTTAAAGCGAGAATTACAGGCTGACTTGGATGCTACCAATTCTGAGCTCAGCAAGGACTCTAAGCCACCAGCCTCCTGCTAAGCCAGCTCCTCTGCCAGCCAGTTCTTTGCCTGAACCTGCCCTGGACTCATTATCTGAGAAGCCCCCCAGACGCAAGCGTAGCTCTCGCCGACGCCATGCTTCTCAGCTGCCCAGTGCCCTCGAACCCCAGCTGCCCAGCGCCCTCGAACCCCAGCTGCCCAGCGTCCCCGAACCCCAGCTGCCCAGCGTCCCCGAACCCCAGCTGCCCAGCGCCCTGGAACCCCAGCTGCCCAGCGCCCTGGAACCCCAGCTGCCCAGCGCCCTGGAACCCCAGCTGCCCAGCGCCCTGGAACCTCAGCTGCCCAGCGCCACGGAGGTTCTGCTGCCCAGCGCCACGGAGGTTCTGCTGCTCAGCGCCTCCGCATCTCCAGTTCCGGGTGGACCGCCGCCACCATCTCCTCTTCCGGTGGGGCCGCCGCCACCATTTCCAGTCCCGGTGGGACCGCCGCCACCACCTCCTCTTCCGGTGGGGCCGTCGCCACCATCTCCAGTCCCGGTGGGACCGCCGCCACCACCTGCTCTTCCGGTGGGGCCGTCGCCATCATCTCCAGTCCCGGTGGGACCGCCGCCACCATCCCCTCTTCCGGTGGGGCCGTCGCCATCATCTCCAGTCCCGGTGGGACCGCGCCACCACCTCCTCTTCCGGTGGGGCCGTCGCCACCATCTCCAGTCCCGGTGGGACCGCCGCCACCACCTCCTCTTCCGGTGGGGCCGTCGCCACCATCTCCAGTCCCGGTGGGACCGCAGCCACCACCTCCTCTTCCGGTGGGGCCGTCGCCACCATCTCCAGTCCCGGTGGGACCCGCCGCCACCACCTCCTCTTCCGGTGGGGCCGTCGCCATCATCTCCAGCCCCGGTGGGGTCACCGCAGCCAACTCCCCTTCTGGCTGGGTCACCGCCATCATCTCCAGTCCCGGTGGGACCGTCGCCACCATCTCCTCTTCCGGTGGGGCCGTCGCCATCATCTCCAGCCCCGGTGGGGTCGCCACAGCCATATCCTGTTCCGGCTGGGTCACCGCCACCACCTCCTTTGTCCCGATGGGACCGTCGCCACCATCTTCTCTTCCAGTGGGGCCGTCGCCATCATCGCCAGCCTCGGTGGGGTCACCGCAACCATATCCTGTTCCGGCTGGGTCACCACCACCACCTCCTGTCCCGATGGACCGTCGCCACCATCTTCTCTTCCGTGGGGCCGTCGCCATCATCTCCAGCCCCGGTGGGGTCGCCGCAGCCATATCCTGTTCCGGCTGGGTCACCGTCACCATCTCCTGTCCCGTTTGGGCCGCAGCTATCATCCCCTTTTCCGGCTGGGCCGCAGCCATGTCCCTGTTCAGATGGGGCCGCCGCAGCTATCTTCTGTTCCACTGGCTGTCGCCATCGTCTCCTGTTCTGGCTGGGTCATCGCCATCGTCTCCTGTCCTGGTTGGGCCGCAGCCTCCTCCTGTTCTGGCTGGGCCGCAGCCTCCTCCTGCTCCAGTGGGACTGTCGCCACCACCTCCTGCTCCGGTGGGACAGTCGCCGCCTCCTCCTGTTCCGGTGGGACAGTCGCCGCCTCCTCCTGTTCCGGTGGGACTGTCGCCGCCACCTCCTGCTCCGGTGGGACTGTCGCCCGCCACCCGTCCTGTTCTGGTGGGATCATCATTGACTCTTCCTGCTCCGGCTGGGCCATCTACGTCGCCACCCGCAGCCTCTTCCTGTTCTGGCTGGGCCGTCTACATCGCCGCAGCCACTCCTAGTCCTGACTGGGCCACAGTCACCTTCAGAGGGACCTGCCTTCGTCTTCGCCAGCGCCGCCGGCCTTCAGAGGGGTCCCGCCTTCATCTTCCCCCAGCTCCGCCGGCCTCCCGACGGTCTCGCCTTCGCCTGTGGCCTCCTGCTCGTCCTCCCGACGGCCCTCGCCTTCGCCTGTGGCTTCCTGCTCGTCCTCCTGACGGGTTTTGGTCTTCGCCTGTGGCCCCCCCTGCTCGGCCCCCCGAGGGGTCTCGCCTATGTCTTCGCCTGTGGCCTCCTGCTCGGCCCCCCGAGGGGTTCTCGCCTTCGCCTGTGGCCTCCTGCTCGTCCTCCCGAGGGGTCTCGCCTTCGCCTGTGCCTCCTGCTCGTCTTCACCGACGGGTTTGTCTTCGCCATAGCCTCCTGCTCGGCCACCCTGAGGGTCCGTCTTCGCCTGTGGCCTCCTGACGGCCCCCTGATGGGCTACCTTCAGTTTCGCCTTTGTGCCTCCTGCCCGGAAAACCCTAGAGGGTCTCGCCTTTTCGTCTTCGCCTGTGGCCTCCTGCCCGGACCTGATGGTCTCGCCTTCGCTTCTCCTGTGGCCTCCTGCTCGGCCCCATGGGGTCTCGATTTGTTGCCGCCCTCTGCTCTGCTCACTGAGGGGTCTCGTCTTCAGCCTTCGCCGCCGGCCTCCTGCTCATCACCTGAGGGGTCATCGCCTTCGCCGCTGGCCCTTCACTGTTCGTTTGTCCCCCTGAAGGGGTCCTTGTCCTTCGTTGTCGTCCTCCGATATCGGTCTGCTCCCCTGGTGGACTTTCAGGCCATCCGCCTGAAGTCCTCCGGCTCCTATCGCCTCTGCCCTCCTCCAGGCCGCCAGCTGGGTCTCCTGGCTCCGCCTCTGCCCTGCCTCAGGCTACCCCGCCTGGGGTTTCTCCGCTTCCGCCCCTGGCCCTGCCATCCAGGCCGCGCCCGCCACCCCCTGAGTCTCCGGCACCGGCCTCTGTGCCCTGCCTCCACGCCGCCCACTGTGGCTTCGACTGGCCCTGCCCGTCCAGGGGTTTACAGACTTATGGACCCTGCCTTTTTTGTTGCCATGCATGAGTGCCTGACTTAGTGACGCTTTTTGTTTTGTCCCTCCTCCAGCCCTCCTCTCACACCAGCTCCTTGTGGACTCGAGTTGATTTGTTTTTGGACTTTGGTTTTGGGACGTCTGGATCCGTCCCTTGAAGGGGGGGTACCTGTCATGGTTTGTGTTTTTGGTTGGTTACTTCCTGTTTTATTTTGTAGTATTGGTTTCCCTTGTGTGTCCTTGTTGCTTTTACTTCCTGTCTTTGTCCTTTTCCCGCCCTTGTTGATTACTGATTTGGTTCACCTGTTGTTGTCCACCCACCTGTGTTTGATTACTTCCCTGTCTATTTAGTCCCTGTGTTTCTCTTTGTCTTTGTCAGTTCGTCGCGTTGATTTGGTGTTTGAGTTCTCGTGTGTTCTCCAGTGTGTTCTCCTGTTTTTTGGTTTTCTCCCTTTTTGGATGGTTTTTTGTTTCACCACTGTTTGTTGGATGTGTTTTTTCCCCTTTTGGATTTTGGACTTCTGCCTGGCTCTGTTTTCTTTTGGATCCCTTCGTTCATGTAAGCCGGTGTTTTTTTGTTACCTTTGTTTGTTGCATTAAAAGTATCATTTGAACTTGCACCAGTGCTCCCGTCTGCATTTCTGGGCCCCACCACCTCCAGAGTTATTCGTTGTCTTGGCACCAAACGTAACAAAGCCACATTGTTCTGGAAATTAAAACAAAGTTGCCCCCTGATATCCAAACACACATCTCTTCTTATCTCTCTCCATACTATCTCTGTAAGCTATACTGCAGCCCAAAAACAGTGGAGTGTGGTTTTATGTGACGTTGTGGCTAGCTACTCCCCCAAAGTCACATTTGATTGGATGAACTTTTGCAGTGCAGGATGAATCATCAAACACTTGAAACTGTTTACCAGGAGGAGAACAGATGTAATACCTTCATACTGATTTTTTGACATATCTTCAGCACATAACAAGAGATAAATTATAGCTGCTGCGCAGCAATGGTCGGGGCCGGGCAACTTTAGGCAAAATTAGGCAATTCTGAGTAACAAGCAGAGTGTAGGAAGATGAAAAAAAGGTGGCATTCTAATGTGCATTTTACATCAGTTGAGGCTTGAACTCACAATTTCTGGCACAAGAGACTCTGCATATTGACTGATAGCTAAGCAAAATAAACAGGGGAAAGAGACAAGGGATAACAGGGAAACGTGTTGATAAAGAGTATTTGTCTCTTCCCAAAACTCCCTGAATCATAATTATTTTAACCTTAGTAGTCTCTAATCCACATAGCATGATACCTGAACATAAGGCTTTCACATTTGAAAGTCCATCCTGCCTTAGCTGAGGCTCGAACTCTCGACTTCTGATACTGAAGTCCGTCTTTTATCTCACTGAGCTAATTGGCAAGTGACAGTTTCATGTGTGGCTTCACAAATTGACTAAGCCAAGGATCAGGGTGCCAGGCAGCAGCCATCCATGCCATGGAAAAACAAATTTCAAAGTGAAAGTTCCAAAGCTGTAGCACATATGGTTGATTTGTTGTGAATTTTCAAAGTTTTGAAATTTAGAGGCTTGCTGTAGCGCCACCATCAGGACTATTGTCTTGTGTTTCCAGTTGAGGACATCTGGCATGGGACTGGACCTTTGTGAAAAGTTTGGGTAGATTTCTCATATGGAAATGTTGTACAAGCTGAGGCTTGAACTCACAACCTTCAACACCAAGAACCATCCTCTATCTCACTGAGCTAATTGGGAAATGGAAACACAATTTGTAGCTTCACAAATTGACTAAGCCAGTCACCTGTGTGCAAGACAGCAGCTGTTAGCATGTAAAGGCAGATTTCAAATGGCTGTCAAAAATTCAGTTATTGGGACAAAAATCCCAAAATACACAAATTGCATCTAGACAGCATGGAGATGTTGGTCATTAGTTTTTAACAATGATTTATTGGCTCAAAAAGTGAAAAACTGATGTTTAAAAATGCCATTTTTGCATTGACTCCAATTGTTTGCATGAGAGTGAAATTCAAAATGCTGTAAAAAATTCAGTTTTTGAGATAAAATTCTGATATTTTCCAAACATCATCTATCATGACTCTAAAATGTTGTCATTTTTTTCATGAACATTGAAAATGTATTTAGCAAGAATTTGCAAGTATATGTTTATAACCGTTTACAGTCAAACATTTTGATGCACTGTAGGCTCAATTTTTGATAAATCAAAAATCTGTGTGGATCGTTTGTGTAGGACAGTCTGAAGATGCTCTGTAGCAAGTTTGGTGCCAATTGAGCAAAAATTGTGGGAGGAGATAGGTTTAATAAGTTTTACAGTTTTTGAAAAAAACAGAGTGATGGACTTCATAATTTGCAATAGGTTTAAATGTACAAAAAAAACATTTGTTATGAATTTTCAAAATTTTGAACTTTAGAGGCTTGCTGTAGCGCCACCACCAGGACTATTGGCCTGTTTTTGCAGCTGAGGCAATCTGACATGGGACTGGACCTTTGTGCAAAGTTTGGTCATTTTTCGTGCATGGGAAGTAGGATTTCCTCAGAAGAAGAAGAAAGAAAAAGAAAGAAAGAAAGAAAGAAAGAAAGAAGAGAACATGCAGGATTACAATAGGGTCCTGGCAGCTTAGGCTGCCCGGCCCCTAATAAACAACTAACCCTAAGGACATAGGATTACAACTGGGAAAATGTATTTTTCATTTCTTTTTTCCTTTAAACGTAATTGAATGAAGTTCACACTCATTTGTTATGTAAACGACATATTATTGTCATGTAACAGGGAAATAAATTGTATTTGTGTATGGTTTGCATATAGGACTCACTTTCCTTTTGTGTGAGAACTTGCTCTCATCCAATGGCGGTCACCAATTTTCATTAGACCTTGATGCTGAAGTTTGTTTATTGCGCACCTGCAGACCTTAGATTCATAATGGGCCACATCTAAATATTAAGTTTTCAGATTATTCATAGAGCAACAATGGCATACAGATGTAATTAAATGTGTTGAATGCACCTGATTTTCATTATTCTATCATTTTCATTCAAGTTTTATGAATTTTCACAAATTCAGTTCATACGTTTCTCATGGATGCGGCCATTTTTGTTAGTGTCCTGCTGCTTGCTGCAATACCATCTTCCATGAGATCAAGTTGCCTCATTCGCAGCCCTTGTGAAAACCTAAAAAACAAAACATAAATGCTCACTTACACTTACACACACACAGACAGTATGTTTATACACACACACACACACACACACACACACACACACACACACACGGAACGATAGGACGGAGAAGCTATCCACTTTTGTCGACAGGTGTCGCTCAGCGATGACCCCCGAAATAAAAGAAAAGATCATAAAGATGAAATCTGAGAATGAGCTGCTACCCTTCAACACTACACTGTGAATTTGTTTTGTTTTTGAAGAACTTTTGTTTATCAACTTAGCCACTCACTGTGAATGTGATAATTTAAAGTCTTTTGAAGGAGTCACATTGTTTAATAAAAATAAGTTTTGCAATGTTTTGTGTTGTTCTTGCATAGATTAAAAGATGTGTATTTTTCTTCAAGCAAACCACTTATAGTGACTTATGACCAGCTTGTAATGTGTTATATCAGCCTATACCTGAGCAGTTTCATCACTTTACTTGAAGCACCCAAAGACCATTTAGAGTAACTTATAATCACATTATAATGCATTATACCAGTGATTATAAGGCATTATAAAGAGTTTTAATATATGACAACTATGATAATTATAATACCCTTTGATCCTTGCAACAAAAATCGGTTAGCAAGGGACCAGCAATCATGAAGTATTATAATACTTGACCTTATAAGCCATTATAAAATGCTCTATAATGTGTTTATGCTTATTGTTATAAAGCCTAATGATAATTTATGAGTGTTTATAATGATAGTTATACATGTTTATAAGCATATCATTAATATATGTATAATGCATTATCTATGTGGGCATTGTCAGTGAGTTGCTAACTGTTATAACGTATTATAATGCCTGACCTTATAAGCCATTATAAAATGCTCTATAATGTGTTATGCTTATTGTTATAAAGCATTATGATAATTTATGAGTGTTTATAATGATAGTTATACACATTTATAAGCATATGATAAATATATGTATAATGCATTATCTATGTGGGCATTGTCAGTGAGTTGCTAACAGTTATAACGTATTATAATACCTGACCTTATAAGTGATGATAAAATGCTTTATAGTGTGTTATGATTATTGTTATAAAGCATTATGATCATTTATGAGTGTTTATAACTATAGTTATATAGTGCTATAACGTCATTATAACTCATTATAAATATATTTATAATGCGTTATAGAGATAGGCGTCAAATAAAGTGTTACCTTCTTGGGTGTACTTTTTTATTTTTTTTATTTTCTTTTCATGCTGTGGTCCTCACAGAAGGAAAATAATCATGCAAAAGCAGAAATATGTCATCCAGGTGTGCTCTGCAACAAGCGCAAGCAAGCTCTCCGTCTTTCATTAAAGAAAACTTGGTAATGGTGATGGCAGGAGAAAAACAAAATCAAATCTCAAGATGTTATTAGAATTAGGAAAGAGAGAAATAATTCTAGGTAGGCTTTTAATGTTAGATTGTTTTTTATCAGGGCGACAAATACCTCATAATGTAATATATACTGCCCCTGAAGCCAGAAAGAAATCTCAATTATTTAACAGTTTGGTGAATAACTTACAGTTGGTTTTCAATTAAATTAATTTAATTTACTTCATCTATTTTATGCAATGATTTTAATACATTTATGTCAGAAAATGACAATAGCTGTCCTTTTTGATTTTGATTACATTTCTATGTTGAAGTTTTTGTGTAGTATCATGGTTCTACAAGCATCATGCAATGAATTACAGGGTTCTGCAAATGCACTGTGAAAACAATACAGCAATGTATTGATATTAAAAAATGTAGTTTGTAATTTGTACTTTTTAATACTTATGTATTTTTAAAAGCATGTTTTGGAGATTTTTCAGGTATAATCAGGCTATGAGGGTCTGCTCTGATCAAGTTTTTTGACTGTACTGGTGATCATCGTTCTCCCTCCTCATCCTCCTCTGTGCTTGTATGAGCTCGCTGATTAAGCTGGTAATGAAAGAAACTACAAACACCATCATTCAAGCACCCCAGGTGTACAACTGTTGACACAAATGTTAACAATAATGTGAGAATGAGATATTATGATTTTCAAGGCTTTGAGGAGTGAATACAGCATCTTGAGCTGGATGACCTCTCTCTGGAGGAGGGTGACGAGGAGGAGACATCAGGTCTGTAGGTAAAGGTGTCCATCTGAATGACTCTGTAAGCTGGGTAGTGGGGGATGTGAGTTGCCTGAGAATTTGACTTGGGTGATGCACATCACCAACTATCCAGGTGATGTACTATATACTATATGATTTTTTCTCCTTTTCAGGTTCATTGTTCTGATGATTCCAGTTTTTATTGTGTTTGTGCTAATTACAGAATGTATCTACAAAGTGTTCTTTTACATAAATTACAGAATTCATGTCATTAATCATTTTATCATGTTAAGCTAGAGATTTTGTTAATTGGTCCAGCTGATGTTATTAATCTTGATTTTGTGAACATGTAACTCAATGTAATAAAATGTAGCCATAATAGAGGCTGAAGAAATATTGAGAAGACACGGTGGATGCCCTCCACTCTTCCTCCGTGGAAGAGATTTATGATTTTGGATTCCATACCACCATGTGCACGTGCTAGTAACCTCTCCATGGTGGTGTGCACACTATGAGAGGGTTGAAGAACATCAACAACAGACGCAGTGGTGCTTTCCACTGTGTGAACGAATGAGATCTGGGATGGAAGGATTCCATGCCACCATGTGCACGTGCTAGTAACCTCTCCATGGTGGCGGCCCTCTACTGTGCGCAAAGCATAATGGGTTGAAGACTCGTCTGTGTTTCAATTAGAGTGTGGCATGATTAAGAGTTTTAATTAGGGGCCAGGCAGCCTAAGCTGCCAGGACCCTATTGTTTTACTCAATGTTCTTCTTTCTTTCTTCTTCTTCTTCCGAGGAAATCCTACTTCCCATGCGCGAAAAATGACCAATTTTGCACAAAGGTCCAGTCCCATGTCAGATTGCCTCAGCTGCAAAAACAGGCCAATAGTCCTGATGGTGGCGCTATAGCAAGCCTCTAAAGTTCAAAAATTTTGAAAATTCATAACAAATCAACCATATGTGCTACAGCTTTACAACTTTCACCAAAATGTAAATTATGATCCAGGCAGTTTTGGGAAGAGACAAATACTCTTTATCAACACGTTTTCCTGTTATCCCTTGTCTCTTTTCCTGTTTATTTGGCTTAGCTATCAGTCAATATGCAGAGTCTCTTGTGCCAGAAATTGTGAGTTCAAGCCTCAACTGATGTGAAATGCACATTAGAATGCCACCTTTTTTTCATCTTCCTACACTCTGCTTGTTGCTCAGAATTGCCTAATTTTGCCTAAAATTGCCCGGCCCCGACCATTGCTGCGCAGCAGCTATAATTAGGGGCCGGGCAGCCTAAGCTGCCAGGAATTGAGATTGAAATTGTGATTGATAATTTTTGGTAATGAGGTGAGTATTTTTGTACTGTTGTGCCCAAATGTATATGTACCATCTCTTGTGGTGCAACATTCCCTTTTGAGGTGAGAAACGGTAAACAAATAGGTGTTTTTTTTCTCCATACCATCAAGGTTTTGCCTTAGGCCCTTCACTAGGTTAGAGTCGCTGGTGTAGGGGTCCCTTTTGCTTTTTCTCATTTCATTTGGGAGATGTAATTACTGTTGGTAAATGTGCATGACTCAGGATCTCTGTCGTGAGCTCTCAAAACACCTTGGTGTTTCGGGGGTTCTTAATTCCTCTGCCCTTGTTGGCTGGAAGGCGGAGATCAGGAATCATGTGTTAGAAGTGGTGCAAGTGGTACATAAGAGGGGATTTCATGATTTTGTTTTATTTTAAAGGTTTTTCATGATTTTATTTTTCAGAATTTTAGATGTTTTTTCAGTTCTATGTGATTTTATTGTTTTGTTTGCTTTAATTGTGATGTGAAATTATTGTTTCAATTGAATGTTGATTTTAGACTGATGTGTGTTAAATTATGTTTTCTGTACAAGTTGAATTATTACTTTGAAATGAATTACTATTACTTACTACTTTGAAAATGTCGTGATTGAAGCTTAATTTTGTACTGTTCATGCCTTTTCAATTCTGGGATACTCCTGGGTAGTCTTGCCAATTTAATATCTAATAGTCAAGTCAAGTCAAGTCAAATTTTATTTATATAGCGCCAATTCACAACAAAGTTGTCTCAAGACACTTTACATATAGAGTAGGTCTAGACCACACTCAGTAATTAATTATATTTACATCCAACAATTGATGTATGGGTAATCAGTATTGATCTCATGATCAATAAGAGGGGAACTGTCTCTCCTCTAGGATAATAGATGCAGCTGTCTTCTCCTTTCAGATAGACAAGTGAACAACCTGATAGTGCTGCTATGGCAGCTAAGGTCGAAGAGGTGTTTGTCTTGTCTCTCTGACCGGAGAAGACGTAAACTGTAATCTGTTTTGGATAACACTGACCCTGAGCTGTAGAGCCAGAGGTGTTGAACTGTGGTCTCAGACCTTGTGTATTCATAATTCCTGTGTTTGCATATTCAGACCAATAAGCTAACTCAATGTGTTGAGTCTGACCTTATTTGGGCATAGGTTCATCATGACTTTATCTGTGAATGCTTGAAGACTATCCTGGAGGACAGAAACGCCAGAATTGAAGGGAACATCAATGCCAACTGTGTACTGGTTATTCCTTCCTTCTCCTTGATCAAGTATTATTACACCAGTTTCAGTGTAAAACATATTGGACTCCTGAGTACTTCTTCCTTCTGATGCATGGGCAAGGGGATAAAATCCACAGCACTAAGAGAAGCATCCAAATTGAGACACAGCTGTAGATTAGCTCGCTTGTTAGTTAGTCTTTTACTAATAATAGTTAACTTAGGATGCAACTATACTGTATTTTGCTTTTAGGTCACCAAGCAACTTCTTTTAACCATCATCAACATTTGTTTTTCTTTTCAACATAGACAAACCTAGCACATATCTAAGTAACCTATTCGTAACAGGAGATGAGAAAGTTGACTGTTCCAGAAGGGGCACAACTTACATTTACCAACTGCATCTATAGGTATAGCACCAAATGTATTGTCATTTTTTCCCAATTTTGAGAAAATCTGCAAAAGAAAATGGCAAAATTGGTACAACTGAATGTGGATTTTATTTGACAAGAAACTGAATGAATGAATGAATCAAAATTACAAAATTACCTTAACTTGTCTTTTCAGATTCATTAAAGTCAACTTAAAAATGCATATTTTACAGTGAATGTCACAAGCTTCATGTTCATCGTGATTTTAAGTCTGTATCCATCGCACTGTATCACATTTTGTTTTTAATTGATAGACCAACTTTTCCTCCTCAGCCTCACTTAAAAACTTTTTTGTGACATGAGAAATTTCTGAAGGTTATTTTATGCTGAATTGAAAATTTCCCTTCACTTGCTGCTTCCTCTATAAGCCACTTTGAAACCCACCTACATCTCTTCTTTTTTATGCTGTGTCTGATCAATGTCTTTTCTGTGTCCTTGATGCTTGCTCTGTCCTACACCCTACAGGGGTTCTTTGCTGCTGCTCTCCTCATCTTTCCAAGGTTTCAGTGTATGCTCATGGAAGGGGAGGAAGGTCCCAGAACGGAGGCATACCACAAAATATAACAACTGAATATCAAAGTTTTCTTTGACCAGTGGTCCGGACTGAAAAATCATCTAACACTTGATAGAATCTTAAGCTGAATTTATTACAAAGTGCCATTTTTATACTTTTAAGCTTTATGATTTTGTGGCCTGGTGCCAATTCAAAGTCTATAAATTAGCCCTTTAAAATACCAATAAAATGCCAACAAAATTTAAAGGTAATATAAAAGAACTAAAAAGTAATTTAAAAGTAATTTAAAAGCAATTTAAAAGGCTGACAGCACCACCTAGGGATTTACAGAGCCCTAGGACTCTCTAAAGGCGTACAAGTTCTTTTAAAACTCAGGAGTGAGCAGGGTTAAAACAAAAACAAGGGGCCCTATCACCCAGCGCAAAGCCATTGTGCCGCTAGCGCAGGTAGTTTTGCTATCTTACAGGGGCGTAAGTGCCATTTTTGCCATGTCAGCAATATAGCAAATGCACTTGCTGGTCTGTCTGGTCTGAGCGGCTGTGGGCAGGAGGTATAAGCATGAAGGCAAAATGATGCGTGGCCCAGCGCATTTGCTATCTTGTGCTTGTGCTTGATCGATGACATACAAAATGAACAAGACTTTATATCTGACCGCACAAAACCGGCCAGACCCAGGGAGGAAAAGGTATGTGTACTTTTGTCAGAGCTGGTTGGATATATCTGTGCGTAATTTTGTGCACCTCAGACTTCAGAAATTCTTTCTGATTCTGTTTCCTACACCCACAGTAGTGTTAGCAGGACAGAGGAAGGAGGATGGGAGGAGGAGATGAGGATTAGGAGAGAGAGGTGAAGGAGGAGGAGCACGGACAGCTGCATAACTGTGAGTTTCGCACCCACACTGGATCAGTTTGCCTCTCTCCTTGACCACACCATCTCTCCCCCGCTTCTCAGCCAGCAGAGCTGCATAATAATGATGATGATGATGATAATGAATTATAAAATACAACACATTTTCAAGGTGCTTGAGTGTAAAACATAACCAGCTACATAATTGCATGACATTTATGGTTCATTTATTGTATTGTTTTTTGCAGACATTCATGTAAAATAAACAATTTACACATGAAGCTGTTTTGGAGATGTCCTGTTGTCTCCATATATTGTGCACCCTTGCACTGTTTCTCCTCAAACCAGGAGATCTGTCTCCTCACTTTACAAATCTTTTCTCTTTGTTTCCTCCTGGTAAATTCGCAGTCATGCTGATACAGCTTACGCTCCTGCCACACCTGCTTTGTACAGCTGATCGGTGTATCACACTGTGCACTGGTGGCGCAAAGGGCAGGGCAGGGCAAAATACCACTTGCGCCCCTGGTGCAAGATGGAAAACCACGCTTGCTTTCCACGTGTGCTTTAGATCAGCGTAAGATAGGGCCCAAAGGGGTAAATTGCGACAGATTTATTACAATTGTCCATGTGAAACACCAATGGCTGCAGCGTCCCCAGCAGCCTATTCTTCCCTTGTCGGTAGCAGCTCCTAGTCTTTCTCGTCCCACTGCACTTACTCCACTGTTCAGGTTGTTTTGGGGAAGTAAACAAACAAGAACCAGTACCGCGGAGACACACCAGCCCCAATTTCCACCCCTTGCCTGGCCCTGCAGGTGGCCCTCCAGTACTCGCCCTAAACAAACAAACTACCAACCCAGGCTGGAGTATTCTCGCCAAATGGGTACAGAGTGCTGTGCTTCAGGCTCTGGTGGCTTCATCGTCCAGGCTGTGGGTTCCACTGTTTTGCTGCAGTCGCACATATTGCTTGTTCCCATAATTGCTGCCTGAGGTTTGCTCAGTGTCTGTTGCTTTCAGAGGCAGTAAGAAAAAACAACACTGCATATAAATAATCATGCAACGATAAAACTCACGATCCAAAAAAAACTTTACTGCAACTTAAAAACACAGCAAAACATGCAGCAAAATTATATTTAAACATGCATGAAAACCCCCAGGTCTTCTTGGAAAGCATGATTCTTAGAAGGACTGATTATAGATATTAACCCTACAGTTTCCTTTCTTTGTGTGTTGTGCAAATAAATTTTCACCTGCTGCTAAAATGGTACAGCCACACTTAGGGCCTTATCTTTATGCCGATCTATTTTTTGTGATCAACTGTTTATTGTTTGTATTATTGGCAGGAGTGACAGTCATGTCGTACAGTACCAGACGGAGTATGACCCCCCCCCCCCATCCATTTCCCTTATTCCCATTTCCCTGACCCACTCCTGCCAAACCCCTTTAACCCTGGAGAGAAGCTTCTCAGAGTAACAAAGTAGAAGAAAGAAAGAAAAATACAAAAAGGAAAACAAACAACAGCAACAGAATATATGCATATATTGTGTATATATATACTACATATATATACATATATATACACACATATACACAGACACACATACATACATGTACAAATACACATACATACACATATACATATACATACACACAAAAAATCTAAATAATAAATAAAATAAATAATTATACTAGCAATAATTCACTTCTTTCTACTTCATTCATTCCAGCCCTACCCATTTGCCAGCCAGGAATCCAATGACCATTACAAACATAAACCAGCAGTATTCCTCCATCATCCATGATGGTGTCCACAGAGATGGCCACGAGAATGCATTGAAATAAATGTATACATACAAAGTCAACAATAGAAATACAAAACACATAGAGTGCATACGTATAATCTTCCGAGCAAGTGAGCAAGTGGCTAATACTTAACAGCTCGCAATAAAAATAACCACAAATAGTTATATCAAGGGACTGATCTTTTCTAGAATCTTTAACATATGATATTGCATGTCTTGGCATAATGTAGACGTGCTGTAGAAAGCTCTAGCTGTGCAATGTCTCTATAAGAAAAGAGCCATTCCCTCACTGACAGGGTATGTGGGAGATTTTCCAACAGCAAACTACCATCCTTTTAGCAGCTGTTAAACCAGCTAACAAGAGCCGCCTATCAATTATATTCAGCTGTAAAGAAGTGTCATTAAGTAATAGCAAGTGCTCTGAGTGAGGGATTCTTCCAATTATATCAGACAAAGTGCTTGAAATGTTTTTCCAAAATCTGTTAACCTCCGGGCACTGCCAAATCATATGAAAAAAGCTGCCAGTGGTATTGTCTGGGCAAAAGTCGCAATATAGATTCATATGTTGTAATCTTTGAGGTGTAAGATAAGATCTATGAATAAATTTATAATGAATCATTTGATGGTTTGGATTTCTGGATGTCAGGGATACACTGGACTATAGTGTGCCAATCCAGGTCTGAATGAATTATAATATCCCTCTTCCAGAGTCTATCAAGAGGCAAAGATTTGTATAAGGCCTTAGTTATGAATTTTATAAAGGTCCAAGACAATACCATGTTTTTGTCTTTAGAATAAATATAAAGTGAAGAGGATGGGTATTCAAGTCTGTGCCCAGGGGACACGTAAGTCTGTATTGCTGCATGCAGCTGTAAATAGAAAAAAAGCTAGTGCCCAGGAGGCTATAGGACCTTTGTAAATCTTGGAATTCATGGAGACCTTCCTGCCCTACAATGTCTGGAGAGTATGAACACCCTTCTCACCCCACCTAGGAAAAAATTGGTTTCCCATCTATCAAAAGAGAATAGTTATAAAAAATTGGGATTGACGAAAGAATTTGTTGTCAGTTTTAGCAAGCTTTTGGACTTTATGCCAGACAGTAAAGAAGTGTGATATTATTGGTCCAAAGTCTTGCTTCACTTTCTTCTGGGATAAATTATGTGGGTATGTTAATTTTTCTTCAGTGGGGCACCACAATACCGAATGTCTGGATTCAACCAGGTAACAAGTGGACGTAAATCAAAACACCATGAATACCATTCAAAATAGGTAGGTTGACACCGCCGGATGATTTATGCCTTTGCAATGTGGAAGCTTTAATTCTAGGTTTCTTGTTATTCCACAGAAGAGTCCTGATTACTGAGTGCAATTTCTTCCAGTAACCATCCGGTGGGGCTAAAGGTATCATACAGCTGATAAAATTGATGTGGGGCAACACATTCATCTTAATGACAGAGAGTCAGGACTGAAACGAGGTCGGGAGTTTACCCCATCTTTTTAAATCGCAATCTATGTCATTCAGAACTTTATTGTAATTTTCAGTAGCCACTGTATCCAGAAAGGAAAAATATTGAGACCCCTAATTAAAACTGGAAATGGTATGAATACTAAATGGAGGTGTCTGCTGTTAATCCACCCAATGGCATTAGTACAGATTTCGCCCAGTTGATTTTATATCCAGACATATTACCAAAAACCTCAAACATTTTAAAAAGATGAGAAGTGATTTAGAGGGATAATTGGCTCAAGAACCTCTGCCTGTAGTACTGCTTAAGCAATAGGCTCCAGGGAAAGGGAAAACAGAAGTGGTGATAGGGGCAACCTTGTCATGAGGATCTGGAAACTGGGAACCTCGACGAACAAACACTTCCTGTCATCACATGGCTAAAGGATTAGCATACAATAACTTAATCATAGAAATGAAACCTTCACTGAAGCCCATATATCGAAGCACGACCATAAATATTTCCATTCTAGCTGGTCAAAATGCTTCACAGCATCTAATGAAAGAATGGCACTGTGATTGTCTGAACTTGAGGCAGAATCTATAACATGAAGCAAGCGATGGACATTATCAGATGCTAATCTTGGTTTTCATGAACCCAGTTTGATCATGGTGGACCAAAAGAGGCATATATTGCTCCAATCGGGCTGCCAAAACCTGAGCATCTTACACTGATCTAAAGCGCAAGTGGAAAGCACGAGGCGCAATGGATTGAATTCATTTTTTTTTCATCTTGTGCCAGGGGCGCAAGTGGTATTTTGCCCTGCCCCGCCCCTTGCACCACCAGCGCACAGTGGGATACACCTATCAGCTGCGCCCAAGTGCCCTCATTAATTCACAGATGAGTTTAGGCTGAACATGCTATAAACCAATCAGAAAGTATTAGCTCTCATCACCTTTAAGAAGCAGGTGTGGCAGGAGTGTAGGCTGTGTCAGCATGATGGTGAATTTACCAGGAGGAAACAAAGAGAAAAGATTGTTAAGCAAGGAGACAGATCTCCTGGTTCAAGGAGCAAGAGCACAAGAGTGGCAATATGTGAAGATAACAGGACATCTCCAAAACGGCTTTATGTGTAAATAGTTTATTTTACATGAATGTCTGCAAAAAAAATACAATAAATTAAATGTAAATGTCATGCAGTTATGTAGCTGGTTATGTTTTACACTGAAACACCTTGAAAATGTGTTGTATTTTATGAATTCATTATCAAAATCATTATTAGGCAACGGGGCAGAGAGATGGTGCAGTTGAGGTGAGAGGCAACTGATCCAGTCTGGCTGCAAAGCTCCCATCTCAACCCAGCTCAGGTGGCACATGTGAGTTGGATTGAGTTTGAGTATGTGGTATGCAGTTATGCAGCTGTCCGTGCTCCTCCTCCTTCTCCTCTCTCTCCTAATCCTCATCTCCTCCTCCATCCTCATTCCTCTGTCCTGCTAACACTACTGTGGGTGTAGGAAACAGAATCAGAAAGAATTTCTTAAGTCTGAAGTGCACAAAATTACGCACAGATATATCCAACCAGCTCTGACAAAAGTACACATACCTTTCCTCCCTGAGTCTAGCCGGTTTCATGCAGATATAAAGTCTTGTTCATTTTGTATGTTATAGATTGTAAGTGTTTAATCTTTGTTTTTCTGGATCCTGATAAACACACAGGTGCAAACACTACAGCTGCTCCGGCTGTCATGCTGACTGATCGGTTAAAGATGATCTGACAGCTGTGATCCTGATCCTGTTACAATTTATTTGTAATAGGATCCATAAACTACACTATAGCCCAACCCCTGAAAAACAACCCCACACCATAATCCGCCCTCCACCAAACTTTACACTTGGCACAATGCAGTCAGGCAAGTACCGTTCTCCTGGCAACCGCCAAACCCAGACTCGTCCATAGGATTGCCAGACAGAGAAGCATGATTCATCACTCCAGAGAACAAGTCTCCACTGCTCCAGAGTCCAGTGGTGGCGTGCTTTACACCACTGCAGCCGACACTTTGCATTGCTCTTGGTGATGTAAGCTTGGACGCAGCTGCTTGGCCATGGAAGCCCAATCCATGAAGCTCTCTACGCACTGTTCTTGAGCTAATTTGAAGACCACATGAAGTTTGGAGGTCTGTAGCTATTGACTCTGCAGAAAGTTGGCGACTTCTGTGCACTGTGCACGTCAGCATGTGCTGACCCTGCTCTGTGATTTTACCACTTCATGGCTGAGTTGTTGCTGTTCCAATCGCTTCCCACTTTGTTATAATACCACTAACAGTTGACCGTGGAATATATAGTAGCGAGGGAATTTCACAAAGGAACTTAATGCACATGTGGCGAGGAGGAAGTTAAAGGATCTAAAGCTACAGTTGTCAACAACGCCACCACCTGGGAATTTCACCCAGGAATTACTACTTCAATACAAGGCACACAGGCAGTCGCCCTACAACACAACACCAATGCCTTAAGCACATGGACAAACACAAACGACCAGCGAGGTGAAGCAGCGTGCAGCCATACCTGTCGGACCAAACGACCTCTGACCCGGAAGTGACGCAGCGACGATGACGGGGGCGCAGAAAAAGGACTGGTGGGAGGACTGCCGCTTTTATACCGGCCCCCTCATTGACAGCCGCCAGCGGCGCTCATTGCAAACAGTGACAAATTACAGAAAAAGAGTAAGCACCTCTATGCTGCTAACATCCTTCCCCTCCTCCTTGGATCGTCGTCCCGACGATCGACAAATTAAGGCTAACACAGCAAACTAGCTCCAAGGTCTAAACAAAGCAGAGACTGCATTGGACACAGAGGCAGGAGGATTGGCAGCCTGGATCTCCAGCTGACCGTGGAAGACGATATACATTTGAGTGCTGGCCGCAGTTTGCCGTGTGGTCCGGCGTGGGGCCACCTGGCTGGAACCAGGACAAGAGACCGCTGAGGAGCTGAAGATGTTAATGCTCCCGAAGATGGAACTATTAAAGGGCCAGGCCAAAACGAGTCTGGGTCAGCTGGGGGCACTGACAGCCGGGATGTGGTCGTGACCGTCTGGCAGAGGGCAAGGCAGAAGTGGCCACAGAGGGTTGCTGGCCAAGAACAAGCAAGTCATACTCGAATGAACACTCCTCTTCAGGAGGCAGCCCTTCTACAGGTGGCGAGTTAGGGGAAGAGGCATGACCAGGCGAGTCCACTCCAAGGACAGCCTTTAGCATGGTGCGGTGGACCTGTTTGACCTTGGTCTCGTCATCCACTGGCACAATAGTGTACACTGAGCCACGCTCCTTAGGTACCCTCAACACTCGGTACATCACAGAGCTCCACCTATCTCGGGTCTTATGAGGCCCCCTTGCACTGAAGTCTCTCAAAAACACCAACTGCCCTTCACTCAATGGCACATCTCTGACATGCTGGTCATGGGCTCTCTTTCGGCGATCAGCAGCCTGTTGCAAGCGTTCCCTAGCACCTTCAAATGCTACCTGCAGTCGAGCTTGATGCTCTTGAACCCACTCATGAACGGACCCACCAACAGGACTCTCAACTCTAACCAACAAAAAATCTATTGGAAGTCTGGGTTCCTGACCGAACATTAAGAAAAAGGGAGACTCTCCTGTGGACTGATGGGGAGTTGTGTTGTAGCAGTAGAGGACATGGGGCAGGCACACATGCCAATCCCTTTTTCGGTGACACTGGCAGTGTGCGAAGCAAGTTTGTGGAGTGTCCGATTAAAACGCTCACACTGACCATTTCCTTCGGGGTGGTATGGGGTGGTGCGCGATTTTACAAATACCATAACAAGTTACACAAATGCGAGGAGAGAGCTTTCGAAATACGGCCTTAGGTCAGAATGCAAACGAGCAGGGACGCCAAACTTGTAAAACCCACTCTGACAACCAAGACTTTGGCCACAGTGGCAGCACAGCTGATCCCGGGTTAGGGACAGCAACTGTGTACTTACTAAAAAAACATCTGTCAAGACCAAAACATTCTCTACGCCGTTCTGGGCAGCTCTAAGAGTAGTGTAGTCAATGGCAAGGATTTCATTAGGGTGTGAAGCCAACAGATGTCACCATGAAGCCATGAGCCCTTGGGTGGACATCTTTGGCCACTTGACACCTCTCACATGTCTGACACCATCGGCCACATCAGAGGACATACCAGCCAGTAGCATCGGGAGCGCAGGAGCGCCAGCGTTCGCTCCACTCCCTGGTGCCCATGCTCCTGGGAACTTGGGTCAAAACTTCATTATTCCAACACACTAGCAACAACAGCTGGAACACAGCTCAGCGCCACTGGGCGAAACACCTTACGGTACAAGATACCATCCTTCTCGACTAGGCGGGTCCCACTGCCGAAGCAGAACAAGCGTGGACGGGGAACAGCCGTGCCCGCACCTCACGGCTGGGACGCCGCTTTTGCTTCCAACACTCAAAACAACTCCTGTATAACAGGGTCAGCCTGTGAGAGGCACGAAGCTCAGAAGTGGTGTACTGAGGCATGACCGCAATGGAAGCTTGCATAACCTCAGCCTTCCTCAACCCCAAAGCTTGCTGCAACGGCTTGGGCCATGGCAGTACCTGGAAGCATAGCCTCTACATCCTGGGGACAGGGGGATGTTGACGAGACAGAGCATCTGCATTGGTGTTACTCCTCCGCCGACCGGTACTTGATCTCCAAAGTCAAAAGAGGCTAACTGGGGCTGCCCATCTCTGCTCAGTGGCGGCCAATTTGGGCAGAGGACAAATGACTGAGGGGATTGTTATCAGTATATACAACACACTTATTACCCAACAAGTACTCCTCGAAACTTTCTCTGTCATGGCCCACTTAAGGGCCAAGAACTTCAAGCTTCATGGAGCTGTAGTTCACCATGTTCCTTTCTGTGGGTCTTAAGCCCGGCTAGCAAGGCTATCGCCGCACCTTGCCTGCCTGCACCTGAGAAAAGGACAGCCCCCAAGCCACCGTTGCTTGCATCAACCTCTAGAAGGAACGGGAGGGCAAAGTCTGCATATGCCAACACCGGTGCAGTGGTGAGCTTATCCTTCAATGTTCAAAATTCTGCTGGCACTCGTCAGTCCAACACTTAAGAAGCCGCTGATCGGTCTTCCTACCAGTTTTGTGTTTACCATCATGCAGCTACAGCTTTATGCAGAGGGGCTGCCAGTTTGGCGAATCCCTCCACAAACCGCCGGTAATAACTGGCGAAACCGAGGAAAGACCGCAGCTCTGAGGCAGTAGTGGGAATCGGCCAGTTGGCAACCCACTTCATCAACCTTACTCGGATCGGTGGAGACACCGTTGCCGGAAATCACATGGCCCAAGTAATGCACCTCCTTCTGAAAGAACGAACATTTACTGAGCTTGGCTTTAAGGCCCTCCTGCTGAAGCCGCCCTAACACTACTTCAACCTCTCAGAATGTTGTTCCACAGTAGAGGAAAACACGACAATGTCATCAAGATACAAACAGCAAGGACTGGCACTGTGGATCCCCAAAGATACGCTGCATTAACCTCTGGAAGGTGCTGGGTGCATTGCAAAGCCCAAAAGGCATTCTGTTCCACTCAAAACAAGCCAAAAGGTGTACAAAAGGCTGTCTTTGGCCAGTCTGCCTCAGTGACTGGCACTGATTGTAACCACTGGCCAAGTCCAGAGTTGAAAACCAGCACGCACCCGACAACGCATCCAGAGACTCCTCAATGCGTGGCAGAGGAAAAGCGTCTCTTCTGGTCTTACTGTTGAGTTGTCTGTAGTCAACACACATGCGTATGCTGCCATCTTTCTTACGCACCAATACAATGGGGGACGCGTAGGGGCTGCTACTCTCCCGAATGACCTGTGACGCTAACAGCTGGTTGATGTGCTCCTTCACAACCTCATATTCAGAGGGTGGGATGCGCCTATAGCGTTGCCTCACTGGAGTATCGTCCACCAAAGGAATGTCATGTGAAATGAGGTTGGTACACCCCAGATCACCATCGTGGGCCGAAAAGACAGGAGTGTACTGCCTAAACAATGATCTCACCTGACCCTGTTCCTCAACAGATAGTGTAGACAAATCAATGTTCTCTACCTGCTGCTGCACACTAGGGGAAGCTGTCTGGGAAGACATTGTGGCCACACTTGAGGGCACCTCAGTGATCCCTGAAGGAAGACTGACAACATTTACAAAGTCCAGTGTGCCAACTGCAGTACGAGGATACAAAACAACATCAGTGGAGCCAACATTAACGACAGGTATGTAGGCCGTGCCCCCGATTACTCGGACCAAAGCAGGGGAAGCGAGCAACCCAGCTGGCAAACCAGCATCCAAGGGTTCAAACAATACCGTAGAGCCCGAGTACTGCTCAGAACATGTGGCGGCCACGATTTTCATGACCCGCCAGGAATCCGCCAGGCTCTCTTACCCCTGACCTTCACCTTCCCTGGACTGTCCTGAGGTGCCTGCGTGCCAGCACGATGGCACTGTTGCAGAGCCTGCACAACCTGCTTAGGAGCCCCTGAGACACAGACCTGAGAAAACAAAGCTGGACCATGCTGCCCAAAAAGCTCTTGGTAACACCTGCGAATCACGTTCATCCCTAAAACACCAGGCACTTGAGCGGGCACACCACCAGGAGATCCCTCACCACCAAAACACCACACTGGGGCATCAGTTTGCCACAAAGTTGCACATCTGAGCTCCAAGTACCCGAGGTACGGAATCATCAGGCCATTAGCAGCTCTAAGCTCCAACCAATGACATGAATGGAGACGCTCCTGGCCCCAAGGCTCCAGATGCTGGCGGAAAAAGCTCTCAGAAACTGTAGACACCATGGAGCCGGTGTCTACCAGACAAGGAACCTTCACTCCACCCATGTCCACATCCAAATGGGGACAAGACGAAATCAACCCAGAAGCATCCAGTTACGTGAAACAGACTGTGAGCCAGAAACGGCCCCACCCAAACTGTGGCTCTGCGGTCGGTGGGCACTAGTTTTCCAACACCGAAGGGGGCGAGACTGCCGACCAGGATTGGAGGGGGGTCGTGAGGGGAACTGTGAACGAGGAGGAACACGCACCCCATCACACTCCCGGCAAAATGTCCGGCTGATTACAACCCTGCATATTATGGGGCCAGTGCGAGGTGGACGACTGTACTGATGGGAGTTCTGCAGCTGAGCAAGGCTACCCATGAGCTGATTAAGCTGCTCTTGCTGACGCTTCAACATCTCCCTCATCTCACTCATCTCAGACACTGACGAGGACGGGAACAGCAGCCTGAGGGCCACCTTGAACACCATACTGGACACCATACGCTAAGGGGACCGATTGACTACGACTCTCACACCACCAGGCAAACCTTCATGCTCCCACCGGATCGCCTCTGCTCTAACCTCAAGCAAAGTGCAGTCAGGCTGCGACGCACCACTTGCTTCAACTCGCGGCGCAAGGAGCTATTCAAGACGTGCTCAACAAACTGGTCTCTCAAAAGGGCTTCAGCATTTGGCATGTCAGCAGGTGCGCGCTGCTTCACCCTCTCCATGAGGCCCATCAAAGCGAGGGAGAACTCCTGAAGAGTTTCTCCCTCTTGCTGCCTCCTGGAGAAGAAAGCCTCCTGCAGTGCAACATAAGACTTCCGAACACCCGTATAGCTCCTGTAAATGGCAAGTATTCTAGCAGGGTCCTCTCTCTCTGCAGCAGAGCGATATTTGATCTCATCTCTGGCTTCACCCTCTAGATGGTCAAACAGGAAAAACGCTGGTCGGACTGGATAAATGCCGAGCCCTCATGCTCACCTGCACCTCCTCCACCCACTCACTCAACCCTATACCTGTCCTTCCCCTAAAGATGGAACACTTCCTATCTCTAGGCACAAAAATCAGTCTCTCCGCTACAGGGAGACGTAGAAGTGGGGAGGGGCAACAAGTGTGCTGAAGAGGTAGACGGTGGAACACTAGGGCCAGCTGTCCCTGTCGTAACCACTACATTATCAGCTTTTAACTGTGCAACCACTCTCTAAGTTCCTGTATTTCTTCCTCCATGATCAACACAAACTCGCTATACTACAAGTAGTTACTATAGCGCAAACGGCACTACAAAAGCCAAACCTGTAGTAAACACCTCACCCAAAACTCACGAAGATCCACCAGGAGTCACTGCTGCTTTGTCTCCGAGCTCTCCAATCTGCATACAAAAACAAAATTAGGGCACACAATAAAACAAAAGATGAATTCAGCAACACCACAAAAAAAACAAAAGGAACACACGTCTCAGCCGTTCAAAAGAGTAGTCCTGCCAACAACGCCAAGTTTTGTGGCGAGGAGGAGGTTAAAGGATCTAAAGCTACGGTTGTCAACAACGCCACCCTGGAATTTCACCCAGGGAATTACTACTTCAATACAAGGCACACAGGCAGTCGCCCTACAACACAACACCAATGCCTTAAGCACATGGACAAACACAAACGACCAGCGAGGTGAAGCAGCGTGCAGCCATACCTGTCGGACCAAACGACCTCTGACCCGGAAGTGACGCAGCGACGATGACGGGGGGCGCAGAAAGGAGGACTGGTGGGAGGACTGCCGCTTTTATACCGGCCCACCTCATTGACAGCCGCCAGCGGCGCTCATTGCAAACAGTGACAAATTACAGAAAAAGAGTAAGCACCTCTATGCTGCTACACACAGGTGGCAACCTATCATGGTACCACGCTTGAATTCTGTGAGCTCCTGAGAGCAACCCATTCTTCCACAAAAGTTTGTAGAAGCAGTCTGCATGCCTAGGTGCTTGATTTTATACACCTGTGGCCATGGAAGTGATTGGAACACCTGAATTCAATGATTTGGAGGGGTGTCCTGATACTTTTGTCAATATAGTGTATGATCGGACCTGCGTCCTTAGCAAGTCTGCTCCTCAAAAAATAACAGACCTTAGAATGCAACAACTGACCAATCAAAATCAAGTATTTAACAAAGCTGTGCACAGTTAGGGTTAATGTACAGTGAGCAGGTCATTAATTCAGGATGAATCAAGACTGTCCTGCATCCTGTCTGGATTGGAATTTCACGATAATGACCTGCTCACTGTACATTAATTGTACATTGTCCTGCTTATTACATGGTTACTTACCAAAGGTCACACAAAATGTTAATTTTAAAATGATTTTATGGCTTTATTTTTCAATAGTGACCTGCTCACTGTATATTACTTTTCTTGTTACATTGTTATGTACAAAAACATCAATAATTTGACACAAAATATGATGATTTTAGTGATTTAACAATGATTTTATTGTTCCACCAGTCTATTATGAGAACTGTATACATAGCAACGGTCTGCTCTTCAGAATGCTCACCAATCACAATTGAGTATTTAACAAAGCCATGTTATAAGCCCTTTTAACAGTTAACACAGTGGGACTGACTTGAAGCAATTTAGTTTTCACTAAAGGAAATTACATTTTGACTGGTCTAAACTGATTCATAGATATCTTTAATTTAATTTCTAGATATCAGTAATTCCTTTTTTACAAATGTAATTTCCCATTTCAGATATCAACAATGCATTTCTGATATATCCAATATATTCAATTAGTATTGCTACTAGTTAAAATTGCATTATGGATATGATCACATGAAATTCTAACAAGTCAAAAAGCAACTGTACAGTTGCTATTACAGCTACTGAAAAATCGTTAAATATCCTTGTCATAAAGAGGCAATGTTACCCCCAAAGTTTGAATGCATAGTAGACTGAAGAAGCAGCAGACATTTTGGTAAAGTGATTAATAACATTAAAGCTACCACAAAGAGTTTTTACCTGGTTATTAGACAATCTCAGTGTAATAAAGACCACCAACAAGAAGATCGGCTAGTTGTGCTTAATGTCTGCCATCAGGTTGGACTCCCCTTGAAATCAGATGAAACGAGCCTGTGCTTACATTTTTCCAACCCAAGTTAGCAAAGTATTTTTTATTTTGTGGATATGGTGATCGAAACACTAACACTTTTGCCCACAGGAGTCAGAATCATCAGATACACCAGGTAACAAATATGATTCTGTTCCTTATTTGAAGTAACCGTAACCATAAGCCCTATTCACAAAGGATTATATTACCATGTCATGTGATTTAGAAATCACCCCCATCCCATCTGTGTTTCATGCACTGCATTCACACAGGATAGACAAAGTCTGTATTTTACTAACATTATGTCAAAGCTCTGCCTAACATCAACATCTCAGAAGCAGAGCATCTGTTCTTTAGCAGCTGCATTAATAATATTGTTTAGGCTGGTTCTTTCCACTCTCTGCATGTGTTACAAGAATAAATACACATTTACAGCCAATGACAACTTTTTGTTGTTTCTAACTGTCATAATCACTTATTTTAAAGCTGCAGCAGGTAGAAAGCCCAGAAAAACAATTGATTGTTGAATCTCATCTCTCCGATGTGATTTGGGTTTGGTTTTGTCCATCTTGAGCCCCTCCTACCAGTGAAGCAGCATGTGCTTTACATGCACACACAACAGTTCACTGAGGCAATCGTGGCAAGCAAACATGGACCAACATACATCAATTGTATGCATGTACTCTCCAGAGAAGCTGACAGTACTCTCCAGAGAAGCTGATTCTTTCCTTTATATCCCTTCTCTCTTTACTCTTACTATGTAAGTTTCAAATACATTTGTTCTCCAATCAGCAGCAACATGGACAGAGACTAATTATCTTACTGTAAACAGCACAGTTGGCTAAGCCCACCTTTTAATATATAAATAGATATATAAATAGATTGCTGCTGCAGAGTAGTGTGCAGAGAGAAGCATGAGTGAAAATAAATCCTCTTTTTAATCCCAAAAATTTGAAACATACACTCTGAGCTCTCCACCTGCCAATAAAGGAGTTGGCATCAGAGCAACAGTGGTGTTTCTTCCAGTTGCACCAGAAAACAGATGTTTAATAAATAAGACCCCAAATTACTGAGATGCAGAATCTCATGGGACTAATATTATCACAGGCCTTCTGTGTTTGGTGAAAGATGTTAATATGCAGTAGAACTTTTACAGTTTAGAGACATGGCAGAGTTACATGTGTTAGAGATCACAGATGATCTCTAATTATTACAAATTACCAGAGTTCCCCAGGTAATACTAGTCCTGTGCAAATATGGCTTTATAAGTTGTGAAAGTCAGTGGCTGTGTTTGACCTGTGGTTTTCCTGCTATGACAAGTCAAAGTGTGTGTAAATGGCCTTGTGAAAGCTCTACTTCTCTGCGTGATCAACACAAGACTACAGGAATATTCTTGTAATCAACACCAGTGAGACCCACCAGCTGCACATGGGAACAGCCAGATGATTTGTAATGACTTTTATTTTCACCACAGCTAAACAGGAACTTAAACAGCAAACAATACACAGGAAACAGTTCAATCTTTGGGCTGAGAGGCCAAACACAGTCTCTGGGGTTCAGACTTCAAAGGCGAACCAGCCCAAACCTGGAAATGGGACCATGTGCAGGGACATGAGCCCACGTTCAGTCTGGCTGTAGGTGATGGTACCTGAGGGGGGCAGGCAGGAGATGTGGTGGATGAGGCAGAGGATCCAGAACCAGAAGAACAGGCTGATAAGGCAGAGGAGCCGACAAGGGATGAGCAGGGGGGAAGGTCAGGTCTAGGCGGAGGAGTCAGAACCAGGTGAAAAGTCAGTGAGCTGACAGGGGACAAGCAGAAGGTAAGTGGAGGCCAGGCGAGGGATCAATGAGCTGACAGGTAGGTAATCAGAGAACGCACTCACAGGAAAGCGTGTGGCATCGTGCAGTCTCTAAGCCGCAGCAGACAACAGACAAGCAGGTGGAAGCACTCACACTGAAGCATCGTCATGAAGAAACACAGCACAGCCACAAGCAGACAGAAACCAGAGACACTGAGACAAAACTTGTGGTTGGGGACAGAAGGCTGGTGTGTTTACAGGCACAATGCAGGCACATCAGAGGCAGACAGAGCTGGCAACAGGGAATCAGGCAGCTAAGGAGCACTGGAAAGTCTTGCATGTAGGCAAAGAACAATCTGGCAAAGAGTGAGTGAACTGGAGATGCTATATACTGGGCTGATTGGCTGATGAGCTGCAGAAGTGGAGCCAGGTAAGTGGAGTGGGGTGATCAGGTGGGAGTGGCTGGCAGGTGGAGTGAGGCAGAGGTGGGGAGAATGAAAAATTACTGGGAGAGCAGGGGAGCAGAACACAGACTGTGACAATTCTGCTTGTCTGTGAACAGGTTTGTAAAATTAGTTGGCTTTTATTATAAATTTGATTTGATGTGCTTGGTTGGTTACACAGCCCCTTAAGTATTGATTAATATCACTTCTCCTCTAATAAGCTGTCAGGAGAATAAAACCTGAATTCCTGAGTCCGTTTGTTCAATTGATTTCAGCAAATCTTTTTTTAACTGCAGAAATGTTCACTTGTCAAGCACAGGTGTGAGCATTAACTGCATTAAGTGTGGGTGCTTAAGAGACAGGTGCTGAACAGGCAGGAGTCATCATTAATGTTAAAATACCTGTGCATTTGTTTCTGTGGCAAATTAAAATGTATGCTCTCAGAAAGGTCTGGGATGTGCTGCAAGAAAAAACAAAACTCACAGAGCTGTCACTCATGACAGTTTTAAAAGGAGGTTTAATCAGCCAAGACAATCTGCTGTGTGAGTATGTCTAATGACTTTAAACTGAGTAACCACAAGGTGCACATAATAGGGTGCACATAATATCTGAGATGCAAAGGCTCATTTTTAAAAAGGTCTGCATTGAGAAAGAGAAAAAATGAGTGACATTTCTCTGGACATTTGGAGGTTTCTTTGAAAACAGGACAGGCAGATTCATCCCATAATATTTTTCAAAGGATCCAGAATTCCTGCTGAGAACCATGGCTTCAGATTTAGAGGTGCTGATCCTTATCCCAGCTGCTTCACACTTGGCTGCGAACAGATCCAGTGAGATCACACACTGATGACACCATCAGGACCACATCATTTACAAAGAGCAGTGACCCCCCCCCCCCCCCCCCCCCCTCACGACTATGCCTCCAGATCTTGTTGATGAATATCAAAACAGGATCGGTATGAGGGCACAGCCTTGACAGAGGCCAAGCCTCACCGGGAAAGACCAGACACAGCACTTACTTTGGGCGTACAAAGATTGCACTGGCCCACAGCAGTGACCCCCTCATATCCCATACTGCTGCAGCACCTCCCACAATGTCTCCTGAGGTACCTGGTCCACAAAACACATGTCGACTGGATGGGCTATTCTCAGGCCCCCACCAGAATGAAAAACTGGTCTGTCATTCCATAGCCAGGACAGAATTTGCATTGTTCCTCTTCAATCTGAGGTTCAACCATTGGCCTGACCCTCCTTTCCAGCACCTTAGAGTAGATGCTCCCAGAGAGGCTGACTAATGTGATGCCTCTGTAATTGGCACACACCATCTGGTCCCCCTTTTTGAAAAAGGGAATCACCATCCCGGTCTGCCACTTCTTAAGCACTGCCCCAGACGTCCATGCAATGTTGAAGAGACGGGTCATCCATGACAGCCCCCCAACACCCAAAGCTTTCAGCATTTCAGATTTTATTAATCCCCGGGGCTTTGCCACTGTAGAGTTGTTTGACTACCACAGTGACTTCCTCCAGGGAAACTGACCCCTGACCCCCTATCATCCTCCAGCTCTGCCTCTACCATAGAGGATGGGTTAGTTCGGTTCAGGAGTTCCTCGAAGTGCTCCGTCCACTGCCCACTTACCTCATTTGAGGTCAACAGTGTCTCATCCTTGCTATGTATAGCTTGGATGGCTCCCCATTTCCCCCTCCTGCAGTGCTGAATGGTTTTCTTGAATTGCTTCAGTGCCGACTGAAAGTCCTTCTCCATAGCTTCTCTGAACTCCTCCCACACCCACTGCTTTGCTTCTGTCACAGCTGAGGCTGCTGCCCTTTGGGCCCATCATTACCTTTTAACTGCCACTGAGATAACATCCCTAAAGACCTCCTTCTTCAGTTGGACAGCTTTCCTGACCACCAATGTCCACCACGACGTTTGAGAATTTCCACCCCATGAGGCTCCTATGACCTTGGGTGGGGGTTGAGGGTCACCTGCTCTTCAACCAAACGTCCAATACATGCACACACTTATGAACATCCTTATGCTCGAACATGGTGTTCGGTATGGACAGTCCACGACTAGCACAGGGGTCCAATAACAAACAATCACTTAGGCTCAGATTAGGGAGGCTGTTTCTCTGACTCATGCCTCTCCAAGTGTTTCCATCTTTACCCACATGTGCGTTGAAGTCTCCCTGCAGGACCATAGAGTCCCCTCCCAGAGCCCCATTCAGGACTCTGTTCAGGGTCTCTAAGAAGGCCAAAAACTGCTGTTTGGCACATAGGCACAGATAACAGTCAGAGTTTTCCCTGACCATAACCCTTAGGAGTGCACAACTCAGAAAAATTACTTTTAAGTTTTCTTGTATTCCAGCAAAAATAGTTGTAGGCAAATAATTGGATATGTGGCTATGTCACAGCTTTATATCAGGTTGTTCTTTCTACATATTAATCCTGATCTCTGACTTGACCTTTCACCCCTATTTGGAAGTGACTGTATTCCTCCTTTGCATAGTGTAGCAGAGAGAATCTGTGTCAGAGGCTGCACACTGCAGCCTCCAAAAGTAGGTCAACTCCTCCCCTTTCCCAACCCCTCTAAATTGGCAGAGCCTATTTAACACACCTGTGGCATGAAGACTGCCTTTCTCTTTGTCTGTGCCTGGTGGCTGCCACATGGTCATGTCTCTGAGGTGGGTAATGTGGCCGGGAGGTCATTTTAGCCTGTTTGTTAGTAGTGATCTTTAGTTTAACAGAAGCTACTTTGTGTCTGTGTTTAATAGCTTACTGCCTGTGTTGCACGGATGGCCTGGTGAGCTTGGCGTCCATTGAAGTTGATTTGAGCGGTGAACTGTGTCAAACTGAAGGACATCAGGGTAATTGTGGTACCTGCTCAGACACAATCAGCTGCTGTTTTGTATTAGATGACTGCTGTCATTTTGTTTGGTAGTGTTTTGTTTTGTTGTTTTGTAGTGTTTTGCTTTGTCATTTGGTTTTGTTCTGTTTTGTTTTAGGTGACTGTTTTGTTTTGTTTAGTTTTGATTAGTATTTTGCTTAGTTTACTTTGAGTTAGCCACTACCTGTGCATCATGACTTTTATTGGAATTATTAAAATTTGCCTTCTTTTAGTCTGAACCAACTGGTTTAATACAGTTTTAGCCATTTATTGAGTAACATTTTCTTTCTTTTTCCCTTACAGTGTAGTGGTTGCTGGCTAGCGGTGGGGGCTAGGCACCCTGGGTGGTTCCAAGCACCGTTCTGTTGTAGTGATAAGGGCACTGGGACAGGATAGTCTGCACCTGTTTGCCGTGTGTTTGCTGTGAGTTCACGAGTGGTGGGTAAGTGCACTCCTGGGACACTTCTTTTGGTAGTTTGCCTCCCCCTTGCTAGCTTCCACTCACTCCCCCTTCCCCCTTTTTTGATAGTTTTAATTATATACTCTGGAAGTGTTTTTATTAATAAAAAAAAAAAAATGTGTTTAAGAGAATAAATTGTAATAAATTTTCATACATCCTTCCGTAATTTTGACTTGCCTTCATTCCCCACTGCTAATTTTTCCTTTTCCCTCCACGGACACTTCCAGTTAAATAGTATTATTCTTTTTGTTTAAACAATTGTTAATAAATAAATCTTGATTTGCTTTTGAACCACGTCTCTGTCTTGTAGTGTTTGAACCTGTGTTTGCCTTATTGCTTAGAATTGGGTAAGACTCCTTGGGTGGAAGTCCCTAGGTGGCGTTGTCTGGCTTGCAATTGGTGTTATCCTGTTACAGACCCTGTTATAATATAAAAACCCATATCTCCACGTTGCCACAATAGCTTACAAAAATATTTGGTCATACCAAAGCAAAAGGAAATAACTTCCATTTTATCAGATCACTTTAGCTTTCAAAGGCAATATAATGACAAATATGATCAAATCCTTAGTCTGATAATGATATAAAATGAAATTGTACCTTTTACTGTTATTCTTTACATTATTGTCATCATCATTATTTATTTACAACATTTATTATATATTATGGTATGCTTATGATGTACACACAAGCATACCATAATTTTAAAATCAAATTATTTAAATGGTTTTGGGATGTCTCTGGGCATTTGAAATTTGCTGATATTTTGTGCAGTGGGTCCCCAAGCTTTGCAAAGTCTATGTTTTTCTCCTTTACAGCTTTGCAATTGCTTTCGTATGAGCAGCTGTTGCCCTTCTCCGTGTAATCTGCATACATCAGCTTGATATTAATGTCACTTGGGAGGTAGCGGCGTTGTGGGGTATGCTCCCTCCTCTAGTGGCTCACGGATGGGTTGAAGGATTCAGTGTGCTCATTCAAGGGCTTCATATCCAGCTCGTTTGTTCACACATTTAGTCCTTTGGTGGAGCCAGGTGTGTGGTGTTTGACCTTCCCATATGCTAATGACTCAGCTGTCATTCTTACAGCAGTAGCCCAAAGTGGACAGAAAGAATGACTTACACACCTGTTTTGGCACCGTATTATGGTCCTATAGCCAGTAGACAAATGACTAGCCAGGGCGATTATTTGTACCCACAGTACTTTTATTGGTTGGGAGCTGAGTTATGGTGTGGAACATCCAGGATCTCTTCTGTGTATGTCATGTCCCAGTACTTTCTCCATATGTCTCTCCACCTTTCCTCTGAAATCTTCTCTGTGCTTCTCTTCCAGCATTTTGGACTACAGGTCTCTCTCATTGGTAGAGGACATGCGGATGCTGTTGCTTCTTTATTCACCTCAATAGCAACAGTGGGTTCTGGTGCTGCAACCTCCATGTCTGACTCTGGTTCAGATGTCAGACTGGTCCCATTGGTCATGGTCACAGTTAGTTAAGGAAGTTTAGTATGGCGCCGCACTAGTGGCAGCTTGTTACAGCAGCTCCCGCTCATTGTGAGCTTTTTTTTTTCCGTTTTAATTTAGTCTTTCTTATTATTTTGTAATATATTCTTAAGTATTTGTGCTCTTAAACTGATTAGTGCACTATGGAGACCAAAGTCGCCATGTTTGCACTGGTCTTTCTTTTGTTTTTTTCACTGTTTTCATCCGTGTCTGGGGACCCCGTACGCGGCCATGGCCCTATTGTTTACAGTAGGGATCAGCTGTTGGCCCTCCGTAGCACCACGGTGCTGCCCCACGAGAGACCCGACGTTCCCCCTGAGATTAAGAGGAGAAGACGGGGGAGCCGTGCCGGAGCTGATCGCCGCGCCAGAAGGAGGAGATACAGACCTGTCCTCCCGTCCATCATCATGGGCAATGTGAGATCTCTTCCCAATAAGATGGACGAGTTAACGGCGCTGACCCGGCACCAGATGGACTACCGAGCATGCAGCATTATGGTGTTTACGGAAACATGGCTGACTGCGCTAACTCCAGACACGGCCGTGGACCTGGACGTCTTTAAGCTGCTACGGGCGGACAGGACGAGGGAGAGCGGTAACAGGAAAGGAGGAGGGCTGGCAGTGTTTGTAAACGATAGATGGTGTAACTCTGGGCACATCACTGTTAAAGAACAACTCTGCTGCAGGGACATTGAACTGTTAGCCGTTAGTATGAGGCCATATTACCTGCTGCGGGAATTCTCGCATGCTATCGCGATAGCTGCATATATTCCCCCCTCTGCTAACGCTGATGCAGCCTGTGATGTTCTCCACTCTGTCACAAGTAGGCTGCAGACAGAGCACCCACAGGCCCTCCTTCTTATCTCTGGGGACTTCAATCATGCCTCTCCATCCTCCACTCTGCCCACATTCACCCAGTATGTTACATGTTGCACTAGAGACAATAAAATACTGGATTTGTGTTATGCCAACACCAAGGAGGAAGATGGAGGACCAGCTGCAACAGAAAAATGTCAGTGGAGTCTGGAGAGGCCTGAAAACCATCTCTGGCCACAAGGCATCTGACTCCCAAGCAGCGGGGGACCATAAGTGGGCGAATGACCTGAACATATTCTTCAATAGATTTGATCAGCCATCTGCCCCTCCCCCGGCCCAGTCCTCCATGCTGCAGCCCCCCCCCCCCCCCGCATCCAGTGTTCACTGCCGCAATTGCTCCCCCACCTCCCCCTCCCCCTCTACATCTCTCAGCTCACAGTCACCCCCACTGCTCATCTCATCAACCCAACCCCCCCACCCACACCCTCCAGCACACAGCCCCCCGGCTCCAACCTGTCCCTCACAACAACCCAGGTGAGAAATCAGCTCCGGAGGATCAAGGCGAGGAAGGCTGCAGGTCCAGACGGCATCAGCTCCAGGCTCCTCAAGTCCTGCGCAGATCAGCTGTGTGGGATTGTTGAGCACATGTTCAATCTGAGCCTGAAGCTGGCAAGAGTGCCACAGCTGTGGAAAACATTCTGCGTGGTACCTGTGCCCAAGACTCCGCACCCCAAGGACCTCAGCAGCTACAGGCCGGTGGCACTAACATCCCACCTGATGAAGACCCTGGAGTGGCTGGTCCTTGTTCATCTCCGCCCCCTGGTAGGACCATCGCTGGATCTACTTCAGTTTGCCTACCAGCTTAGCATCGGGGTGGACGACTCTGTCATCTTCCTCCAACACTGAGCTCTCTCTCACCTGGAGAAACCTGGGAGTACTGTGAGGATCATGTTTTTTGATTTCTCCAGTGCTTTCAATACAATACAGCCTGCACTTCTGAGGGACAAGCTGGAGCACACCAAGGTGGACCATCACCTCACACCCTAGATTTTGGACTATCTCAACAACCGTCCACAGTATGTGAGGACCCGGGACTGTGTGTCCGACACGGTCGTCTGCAGCACGGGGGCCCCACAGGGAACGGTCCTGGCTCCGTTCCTCTTCACCCTCTACACGGCAGACTTCTCATACAACTCACCCACCTGTCACCTGCAGAAGTTCTCAGATGACTCTGCAATTGTCGGCCTCATCACAGATGGGGATGACAGAGAGTACAGAGAACTGACGCAGGACTTCGTGGACTGGTGCCAGTGGAACCGCCTCCAGATCAACGCGGGGAAAACCAAAGAACTGGTGGTGGATTTCCGCAGACGAACACCCTGCCCCCCGACACCGGTGTACATCCAGGCAGCGGACATTGAGATGGTGACATCTTATAAGTACCTGGGTGTTCACCTGAACAATAAACTGGACTGGACTCACAACACAACCGCACTTTACAAGAAAGGCCAGAGCAGACTTTATCTGCTCAGGAGACTGAGGTCTTTTGGAGTGCAGGGGGCACTCCTGAAGACCTTTTATGACACTGTGGTGGCATCAGCCATCTTTTATGGAGTGGTCTGCTGGGGGAGCAGCATCTCGACGGCTGACAGGAAGAGACTTGACAGACTGATCAGGAAGGCCAGCTCTGTCCTGGGATGCCCCCTCGACTCAGTGGAGGTGGTAGGTGAGAGGAGGATGATGGCTAAGCTGTCATCCATGATTGAGAAGGACTCCCCCCCCTGCAGGACACTTTAACAGCACTGGAGAGCTCCTTCAGCGACAGACTGCTTCACCCAAAGTGTGTGAAGGAACGCTATCGCAGGTCCGTCCTTCCTGCAGCTGTCAGACTCTACAACCAGCAGTGCTCCCAGTAGACCACACACTCACCAAGACTGCACTGACTGCACTATAATGCACATCAACTGTGCTCACTTATACTGCGAAATATTAGCTCAGGTGAATCTCAACCTAAGGTGCAATATACTAATCTTCAATCAGGTGTATTATTATTCCTATGTGCAATATCAATACTCCAGTCAGGTGTATTTTCATCCAATGTGCAATATCAGTACCTGGCAAATCTAATTTCCATTGTGCAATATCGGTATTTCCTCTGTGCCATGGTGTAAACTTGAAAACACTATATATTGTCACCATTCCCATATATATTCTATATTTTCCCATACTACATTGCTAGTTACTGTATTTTCCGTTGTTTAAATTGTTCATATTCTTCTATTCTTTGTTTATATTGCTTGTTCGCTACACTGTAAATTATTTGACTGTAAGTTCACAGTAAATTACTGGCTACTAGTTGCATGACTTTCACAGTAAGGTACTGTATGTAAATTTACAGTAAATTACTGGCAACCATTTACATTATTTTCACAGTAAGTTACTGTGTCATTTTTACAGTAAAGTATTGTGAAACAACAGCTATATACTGTGACTTTACAGTAGTTATGCTAGATATTACTGTAAATTAGCGGTATTTTATTGTAGAATTACAGTATTTAACTGTAACTTCACAGTTATTATAAATATATTACTGTAAATTAGCGGTATTTTATTGTAAAATTACAGTATTTAACTGTAGCTTCACAGTTAATATCGTTGTTTACTGTAAATTAGCGGTATTGTAAAATTACAGTATTTAACTGTAACTTCACAGTTAATATCACTGTTTACTGTAAATTAGCGGTATTTTTATTGTGAAATTACAGTATTTAACTGTAACTTCACAGTTAATATCACTAGTTTACTGTAAATTAGCAGTATGTTATTGTAGAATTTCTATTTTTCTGTAACTTCACAGTTAATATCATTAGATTACTGTAATTTAGCAGTATGTAATCACAGAATTGCTGTATTAACTGTAACTTCACAGTAACCTGTACATGTTACGCTTAAACCATTATAAAATACTGCAAATTTCATGTTTTCACCATTTTTACCTGTTAACCCACCAGTAACCTAAAAACACTGCAAAATCAGTTTAGTAAAATAAAGACAAAAACATGATCCGTTTTACACATTTATTTAGCAGTTAAATTATTCACATTCTATAAACACTCATACTCATGCTGTGTTCTTGCCTGTCACATGTCTACAGTGAAATCCTTCAAAGTCAATGAGTTTTCTGATGAGTGTTCACACTTGCTGGTTGATTTGTCCTTGGTACACTGCTTTGTGATCAAAAGTTATTAAAAGATTGCGCTATCGTTGAAGGGCGTATCGGCTTTTTGGCGTCGAAGTTTGACGTTTCGCCATGAAACACGAAATCGCTATAACTTTGGGCTACATTGTCCATTCCTCACCAAACTTCGCATGATTCATAATAGTCCCGCCCTGAAAACAGCTACATGACAAAATTCCGTGTTTGTCATAGCGCCCCCTGCTGGCGACAGGAAATGACATGTTTTACACTGTGAAGTGCTGCTCCCAGCACACTGACCATATCCAGCTCAAATCTGGTCTGAAAGGCCTTAAGACCTTGGCGATGCTACGTCATGAAGATTGTGATGTATCGTCAAACGCCGTTGCCCTGACGGCATGGCGAAGGTCAGCGTTTCACAGAACACAGGAAGTGACCCTGGCTTCAGTGTACTTGATCAAATCTGTCTGAAATTTCACATGCTTGTTCATGGTCCGGGTCCGAACATGTGCTATGAGTTTCGTCAATGGGCCTGGCCAAATGGCTTGGCCACGCCCTCTAAACACCGCCATTACCGCCACGTTTCACCGACATGCACGAAAATCGGTACACACGTAGATCATGCCCGGACGCACAACAATGTATCTGGGACCCATGGGCTAAACCCAACAGGAAGTCAGCCATTTTGAATTTCGTGGTCATTTTTGGCGATTTCCACGCGTCGTATTTTAACGAACTCCTTCTACAGGATTCATCAGAACGGCTTCAAAATCACCAGCTGTCATCTACATTACTTTGTGATCAAAAGTTATCAAAAGATTTTTCCACCGTCAAACGGTTTGGCTGTGAGGTGGCGGCGAAGTTTGATGTCTCGCCATGAAATACGAAATTGCTACAAGTTTAGCATTCATGGTCTGATATGCACCAAACTGCACATGTGTGATAGCAGTCCTGCCCTGAACACATCTACATCACAAAATTCCAGGATTGTGATAACGCCCCCTGCTGGCGACAGGAAACAACATGTTTTATAGTTTGATGGCTGCTCCAAGCATGTTACATATATCCACCTCAAATCTACTCAGACAACTCTTCAGACCTTGGTAATGCTATATTGTCAAGATCATGACATATTGTCAAACAGCTTTGCTCTGAGAGTGCGGCGAAGGTTGACGTTTCGTACAAACACATCAATGGCATTAACTTCTGTGTACACGTTCGCATCGCCATGAAACTTCACATGTATAATAATAATCCCAGCCTGAACACATCTACATGAAACTCATGAGTCACAGTCATTGTGCAACCTAGTGGGAACAGGAAGTAACACACAATTGCTTCCTACTGTGTCAAAAGGGGGTGAAAATTCAGCACCTCATCTACCAGTGGGCCTCTGGTGACATGGTCGTGGCCGCAGACGGCTCCGAGTGGCGCGGGGGTGCGAGGGCCCGTTCAACGCTGCTTGCAGCTTTAATTATTATTACTATTATAAACATGGACATCAAATAGTTTCAACCACTAACTTTGGCTACGGTTAGCAGAACACTACATAATCACAGACTTCTACTCTAACAGTTTCAACTGTAAGCTTTAGCTACTGTAAGCAGAAGGCTACATAATCACAGACTTCTAACAGTTTCAACCGTACACTTTGGCTTCGGTTAGCAGAAGGCTACATAAACACAGACTTCTAACAATTTGAAATGTAAGCTTTATGTGGTGGGACTACTCCAGTAGTGCAGAAGGGTGAGTAGGGTGAGTAGAGTGATTAGGTCCCAACCTCCTAATCAGAGCCAGGCAATATAAGGCACCTGTAGGCCTTTCCTCTTCCTCTTTTCCTGCCTCATGCCCTGTCCCTGCTGTGGTTGTGAATGTTTGCTCACGCCAGGTATGTGCCAACAGTTGCCTTTTTGTGTACAATTGTACTTGCGTTTTAGTTTTGTTCAGCATGTGCAATGTGTTGGCTGGCCAGGTACCAGCTGACTTCCCTCCTGCCCTGCTGTCCATTACAGCCCAGTCCTTGAGGTGGTGAGTAGGGTGGTTCATCAGAGTTTTAATATGAAGTGTGGTGAGCCCGGCTAATTGTGTTTTCTGCCCTTGTTTCAGGTCCTCCTGCCCCTTTTTACCACTGCTGCTTTGCTCTACCATTTTTCTTTTGTTTTGCTTTGCCCCTTTCCTGTTTGGCCCTTAATTATTAATTTGTTCTTCAGTTACTTGTTGCTTTAATTATTGTTAATTATTGATTTGTGATTTAGTTGTTCCCAGTTTTGCTTATCATTTTGTCATAGTAGGTTGTATTGTATAGTTTGGTTTTGAGTTATTTTATTTGTTCAGCCAACTGGGATACATGCTTGGATACACATTTGTTTGCTGTGTTAATTATTTTCTGTGAGTCTTCTTTATTTCAGGAGCGGAGGGCCATACTGGTGAGAGGCACCCGCAGTGAGGTCCCTTCACGTTTGTGTGTGAGTAGTTGCACTAGGACACCATAGACTGCACCATTTCTTTTGTTTGAGGATGCTGTGTTTGCTGTGCCCACTTGTGGTGAATAGTGGTAGCACCCCTAGGCACTCCACTGAGTAGTCTGCCTCTCCCAAGTGTCCTCAGCTCAGTTTCTTAGTTTCTTTAGTTTTGCTTAGGTTGGGCTGAGTTTTTAACTATTGTATTGTTCACTTTTTTAGAATTTATATCAAGGCCTTTTTAAACGTATATTGTAATGAAGTAATTTTATCTACTGTTATTTATGGTTATCTCTTGTTTATTAAAAATCATATTTTTCAGCAGCTCCAGCCACTGCTATTTGCTTTAATTATTTTTGCTTATCATCAAAAGTTTCTGTTTTAATTGAGTACATGTCTCAGCCTGTTTGTCAGTAACAAACCTGTGTGCCTGACCATCTACCCTATACACAACATTCAAGGTGCTTTAAGTACTTCCTGGGGTGAAATTCCCCAGGTGGCGTTGTTTGGCATATTCTCTAGTCTTCCCTTATGTAACAATAAGTCCATACCTACCTACACACCCAACCCCTCGCCTACATTTAGGTTGGCTACAATTAGTTTAGGTTACCTGCAGTTAGCAGAGGACTACTTAAGCTAAACACGGACTTCAAATCACTTCAACCATAAGCTTCACTTGCCGTTAGCAGAAGGCTAAACTGCAGCATTGAACATACCAGTAGCTGCTTTTCATTTGCTTTCATGAGATCTAACTACACAACATCACTATCACCGTTACACATTACAACAAATATTACAAGGTTATTCATTTAGCAGCTTACCTGTCCAAGAGAAGAGTGGCCAGCTCCGAATCCAACTTCAGACCTAGGCTATCTCGCAGTTCTCTCCATTTTTGGAATGCTCTGCTGATATTAACATGTGTTTTGTTGATTTTGTTGTCAGACTCTTTTAGAGTCTCTCTTCTAATTCTGTCCTCCTTTTGGGTTGTTTAGTAGCGCAGGCAGTTGTATCCAATATTGGAATAGTTACTCTCTCTGCTGCACTGTCCACCATTGCTGCTTGCTCTCCACTTCCGCTGAAGGCACAGAACACACATCTGTATACGTTGAACAGCCAATAGGAATGCAGTGGTCTGAACTGACCTGTGATTGGTTGAAGTCTATGGTCACGGGCCAGATTCTTTAGAGGCTGAAAACAGAGCCATGCAGAAACCTATTATTGATATACATTATGCTTAGAGAATATTATGAAGTTATTACTCAGTTATAACAAAACAATGTTGCCTACTGGAGCTTTAAATGTTTTGCCCTTTGCTATGAAGTTTTCCCTTCAGTGTTACTAGAAGGTCCCGGGACTATTAATAGTCCCTTAAACATGAAATCATTTGTGGAACATAAAACAACTTTGTAACTAGCTAGCCAAATGGTAACATAACTGTCTAATATATCGGCTTACCTGAAAAGGACATGAGCTCCCCTGAAGTTTACTTTGAGACATTTAGGGGGAGCTCTAAAACATTGCTCATTTACAGTGTTACTTATGTTATGTGTGTATATTTTCTTTTTCTTGTTTTTATTCAAACAGCACAAGAAGTCTCGTTATTTGTAGTTAAAAAGCACAACTTTGCTAAACTTGCTATTTTAAAAACTGCTGGCTAAGGCTAAACGTAGATATGGAAAGATTGTTATTCACGTCGGCGGTAATGATGCCCGATTACGGCAATCGGAGGTCACTAAAATTAACATTGAGTCGGTGTGTACATATGCTAAAACGATGTTGGACTCTGTAGTTTTCTCTGGGCCCCTACCTAACACCACCAGTGATGACATGTTTAGCCACATGTCATCCTTCAACCGCTGGCTGTCGAGATGGTGTCCAGATAATAATGTGGGCTTTGTAGATAATTGGCAGACATTCTGGGGAAGACCTGGTCTTATTAGGAGAGACGGCATTCATCCCACTTTGGATGGAGCTGCTCTCATTTCTAGTAATCTGGACAAGTTTATTAGTCAGCCCAGTCCGTGACAACCCAGAGTTGAGACCAGGATGCAGAGTTGCAGTCTTACACGCCTCTCTGCGCTTCCATTAGAGCAGTTACCCACCCAAAACCCCATAGAAATGGTGTCTGTCCCCCGACCATGTAAATCATTTATATCAAAAATGAACAGAAAAGGAGTAAATCATAAAAAACCTAATAAAAATTAAAACCACCAGTGCGAAACTACAACAAAATATAAACATCAAATGTGGACTCTTAAACATCAGATCTCTGTCATCTAAGGCTATATTGGTAAATGAACTAATTTCTGATTATCATATTGATTTATTCTGTCTTACTGAAACCTGGTTAGGTCCTGAAGAATATGTTAGCTTAAATGAAGCTACTCCCCCCACTCACATTAATACTCACATTCCTCGAGGCTCTGGCAGAGGAGGTGGAGTTGCAGCTATTTATGACTCCTCCTTATTTATCAGTCCTAAACCAAAACTTAATTATAACTCATGCGAAAGCCTTGTTCTGAGTATTTCACACCCGAAATGGAAAACACTACAGCCAGTTATATTTGTTGTTGTGTACCGAGCTCCTGGTCCATATTCAGAATTTCTGACTGAATTCTCAGAGTTTTTATCAAGCTTAGTCCTTAAAACAGACAAAGTTATCATTGTAGGAGATTTCAATATTCATGTCTACGTCGATAATGATAGCCTTAGCATTGCGTTTATGTCATTACTGGACTCAATTGGTTTCAGTCAGATCGTGCATAAGCCCACACACTGTTTCAACCACGCTCTCGACCTTGCTCTAGCCTATGGCATTGAAATTGATCATTTAATAGTATATCCACAAAATCCTGTTTTATCAGATCATTTTTTAATAACGTTTGAATTCTTACTACCAGACTACACACCAATTCCTAAAAATTATTATATTAGATGCTTTTCTGAAAGTGCTGTAGCTACATTTAAGGAAAAGATTCCCTTAGCTCTTAACTCAATGTCATGTCTAAATGCCTCTGATAACACCTTATGTAATTTCTCCCAAATTGATCATATTGTTGATAACGCTGCAGGATCATTGCGTACAACGCTTAATTCTATTGCGCCCCTGAAAAAGAAGATTATAAAACAAAGAAAGCAAGCCCCTTGGCATAACTCTGAAACTCATAAGTTAAAGCAGACATCACAAAAACTAAAAAGGAAATGGCGTTCCACCAATTTGGAAGAGTCTCGATTAACCTGGCAAGATAGTCTTAAAACCTATAGAAATGGCCTCTGCAATGCTAAAGCAGCCTATTACTCATCATTAATAGAGGATAACAAGAACAACCCCAGGTTTCTTTTTAACACTGTAGCAAGGCTGACAGAGTCATAGCTGTATAGAACCATGTATTCCTCTGTCTCTCAGCAGTAATAACTTTTTGAGCTTCTTTAATGATAAAATTACATCTATTAGAGACAAAATTGATCAACTTATCCCCCCTACCGATATTAATTTATTCCCTAACACGGAAACCTTAGAGGTAGCTGTGAACTCAGATGTATATCTAGACTCCTTTTCTCTCATTGACTTTCCACAATTAACCTCAACAATTTCTTCATCAAAACCATCCACCTGTCTCCTAGATCCTATCCCAACTAGACGACTTAAGGAAAGTTTGCCCGTAGTTGGCACTTTTCTACTAGATATGATAAATCTCTCTTTGTCAGCAGGCTATGTACCTCATTCCTTTAAATTAGCTGTAATTAAACCACTTCTTAAAAAGCCAACTCTTGATCCTGACGTCTTAGCCAACTATAGACCTATATCGAACCTCCCCTTTCTCTCTAAGATTCTTGAGAAAACTGTTGCAGATCAGCTGTGTGATTTTCTGCATCGCAATGAATTATTCGAGGAATTTCAGTCAGGCTTTAGAGTACACCATAGCACAGAGACAGCACTGGTGAAAGTAACTAATGACCTTCTGTTAGCATCGGACAAAGGTCTTGTCTCTGTACTTGTCCTCTTAGATCTTAGTGCAGCATTTGACACGATCGACCACCATATTCTACTACAGAGACTAGAACATTTAATTGGCATTAAAGGAACAGCACTAAGCTGGTTTAAATCCTACTTATCAGATCGCTTCCAGTTTGTACACGTTAACGATGAATCCTCTGTGCACAGTAAAGTTAGTTATGGAGTTCCACAAGGCTCAGTGCTTGGGCCAATACTATTCACTTTATATATGCTCCCCTTAGGCAATATTATTAGAAACCACTCAGTTAACTTTCACTGTTATGCCGATGATAGCCAATTATATTTATCGATAAAACCTGATGAAACAAATCAGTTAGCCAAACTGCAAGCATGTCTGAAGGATGTTAAGACCTGGATGACAAAAACAGAGTAGTTGTGCGCACATCCAATCCTGTTTTAGGTCAGGTGCCGGATAATCAGGAGATCCAAACAGAGATGGGATGATTTGTTTTGCTTTGTGTGTTTCTCTATACCCATTTGTACATTGACTATATTGTATTGTTTGCATTCATTGTGTATATTGTATTGTCTGCATTTATTGACCTCTGTGCACACTAAGGGACCTATATATGCCCATATATGACTCTCTTGAGGCCTGCCTGTCTGATTGCTGATTGACTACAGATGTGTGTTGTTATTAGGCCTTCAACCTACATATATACCTGCTACCTGCCACACAATTTCTCTATAGTTGCCTGAGGAAGACCAGTCTGGTCGAAACGTTGCTGATTAAAGATTTTGGGAGCCTTAATTCAGTGTGCGGATACTCCTCCTTTTTTTCTCTGTTTGGATCTCCTGATTATCCGGCACCTGACCTAAAACAGGATTGGATGTGCACACAACTACTCTGTTTTTGTGATTCATCTTTTGTGCAGCACTCCGTTGGCTGACTCCCTCATTGACTAATTGTGGCAACCATGGCAGATGAACACGGCCCCACTCCGAGCCAAAGTGGGACCTTTGAATATAGCAAGGCTGAGCGCGCCCGCATCATGCTTAAGGATTCTTTGTTTGATGAAGTGGAAACCCCAGACTTCAGAGACCTTGATGGGATCACTGATCAGCTTTACAAATTGCATGAACGTGAGACCAAACAGTATTTTCATGCTGTAACGCTGAGCGATTATCTTAGAAAGAAAATTATCCCACGGGGTCTCAGGCTACAAAAAGCACCTGCATTAGGCCTGGACAATCCTGATTTTTGCCAGCGTTGGACTGAAATCTTAAATAAATGCAGCTTTGATCTAATGGCTTTAGCCATATATGAACTGAATGAACAATTGGAGAAGACACGCGCAGAGGTGAAACAATTGGATGCGCAGTTGATCAAAGAACTCTCAGACAAAAAGACACTAACTGAGCTCAAGAAAAACATTGAACACTATGTAGCCAAGTGCTCTAACGAGATCCGCACTCGCAAGAAAGCCAAGTTTGCACGGGACATCGATGACTACAAACAGAACAAGGTCTACTTCTGGAAAGATGGCAAGCCAGAACAAGAGAAAGAGCATCGGGACAACGCCAGGCTTGGATCCAGAGGACGCCGACAGCCCAACCGGCATTACAGAGGCTGGCTCTCCTCATCCTCACTCGAATCTGGGTCTGATACAAGCAGCCAACCAGGATGCGCACCTTTTTTAGGCCGCGCCCACAACACCCGTCTGCCCCAATGGAGACGAGCCCTCCCAAACATAAGCGATGCAGAAGAGGGCAGCGGAAGAAGGCGAAGGTCCCCGAGGTTTGCCGAGAACAAGACACGGTAATAAATATGTCTGATAAAGTACTATCTGAATCCTGCACTTCAGCGTTAAGCAAAGGGCTGAATTTTGCGCCCACTACACAGACTAATGACTTTGAAACATTCATTGATTTTCAAAAGTTTTTTCGTAATTTGAGACTGAGAGAGTTTTTCCACGCAAACGTGAGAGACTGCACCCCAAGCACCAACAGCTTCCCCCCCCCCCACATCCACCCCCACCACTGCTGCTGACGCACTCATCCCTGATAACACTTCTGCGGGCACCGCTCGCCTTCCCTTCAAGAGAAGATCCACCTTTATTCCTCCTAAACACCGTAATGCATCACTTGATACATATTGTCGGTTGGTGGAAGATGATGTGAAAAGATTATTAAAAAAGAAAAAAGAGTATAAAGTGTTCAATAATCTCTCTAAAGCAGAAAGGGACCCACTGAATGATCTGAGCAAAGACAATATGATTGTGGTACGGCCTGCAGATAAGGGGGGGGGCATAGTCTTACAAAATGTGTCTGATTATGCCAGTGAAGTCAAAAGACAACTCAGTGACACCACTTTTTATGAGAAGTTGCCCTCTGACCCCACCCGTAGGCTAAAAGCTGTTGTGCAGTCCAGACTTAGAGTTCATTTAAACAACTGTGAATTTGATAAGAATGTTTTTGATTTCTTGTCAGTTGAACATCCAGTCATCCCAGTGATTTATACACTGCCCAAGATACATAAGGGTCTAGACATTCCCCTGAAAGGTAGACCCATTGTGAGTGGCATAGGCAGCCTCACTGAAAATATCTCAGCGTATGTGGACCATTTTTATCAAGCCTGAGGTCACCACTCTGCCTTCTTATTTAAGAGATTCTAGTGATTTTATTAATTCACTCAAATCTTTTGATAAAGTCACTGACTCTTTCCTTATGGCTACTTTGGATGTCCAATCACTGTACACGTGCATTCCAGAAAGGGGTGGCATAGAGGCATTAGAACATTTCCTGAGTCAACGCCCAGCTACATCCAAACCCAGTACAGCATGTATTTTAGATTTAGCTCACATAGTCCTTAGCAATAACTACTTCAGGTTTGAGAATGATTTCTACTTACAATCCAAAGGTACTGCTATGGGCACTAAGATGGCACCAAACTATGCCTGCCTATATATGGGTCACTTTGAAAATCAATATGTTTTAAATACATCAAACCCTTTTTGGTCCAAGATTTTATTATACCGAAGGTTCATTGATGACATCTTTATTATTGCTGATTGTACTGTGGAAGAGCTGAATTGTTTTCACCAATACTTGAATTCATGTAATGATCACCTGCGTTTCACACTTGAGTATGACCGAGAAAGGATTAGTTTTTTAGATGTTCTGGTACGAAAAAGTGGGAATTGTTTGCATACAGAACTCTTTCGTAAACCAACAGATCGAAACACCATGTTAAGAGGAGACAGTTTCCACCCCCAACCACTCATCAAAAGCCTGCCTATCAGTCAATTTCACAGGATTCGCAGGGTATGCAGTGATGATAGCACATATGCAACACAGGCTTCAGGTTTCTCAATAGGGGTTATAAACAGGAGTGGGTTGCTGCAGCCAGAGGGCGCTATGACCAGGTGACACAAGAAGAGTGTCTCAAGCCTAGAAAAAAGACACCCACTCACAATTCTATTATGTGCTGTGTTAGATATTCCCCCC